>CAUYPK010035507.1:0-13607 GCA_963574355.1 Loris lydekkerianus | reverse complement strand
TCCCCAATGCAGCTCAACTGAGCGCCAAGTCCAAGAACACCAAAAAAGTTCACAGGTCAGGCCTTTCTGGTTTGCAGTCTCACTGCTGCTTGTACTCACGGTTGCCAGCGTGATTAGGTTGATCGAACACACGCAGCCACTTGCCAGTTTTCCACTGTTTTTATCTTCCTCCTGGGGTCCAGAAGTCCCTTGCTGGCTCCCTGTATCCTCAAAGGGATGATCATAGGCAGATTCCACTCGTCAGAGATGTCTGGAGTCTTGTCTCCCCAGATTCGCCAAGCCCAGTTACAGGGAAGCTGTTACTCAGCCGCCATCTTTAATCCACCCTCGAGATTTTACTTTTCTATTTCTAGTTAGTCTGGCCAAAAAACCAACTCCTTGTTTCATTAATTTTCTGAATGATTCTTTTGTTTGCAATTTCATTGTTCTCTGATTTAATTTTGGATTTTTTTTTTTCTTTTACTGGGTGTAGGCTTAGATTGTTCTTCTTTTTCTATTTTCATAAGATGGTTTGTGAGTTCGTTGATGCTCTCTCTTTCTGTTTATTGAACATAGGCATCTAAAGCAATAAACTTGCCTCACAAAACTGCTTTTCCATTATCCCACAGGTTTTGGTAGCTTGTGTCATCATTGTTGTTATGCTCAAGGAAGTTAATGATTTCCTTTTTTATTTCTTCCTGCACCCAACTATCATTCAACAGAGGGTAGTTTAAATTTCATGCCTTTTTGTGGGTTGAATGTTTTTGTTGAAGTTGAGTTCCATCTTTAGTGCCTGTGGCCTGGAAGATACAAGGTAAAATTTCAATTCTTGTAATTCTTTTGAGGTTTGTTTTGTGGCCTAGGATATGATCAATTTTGGAGAATGTTCCATGGGGCAATGAGAGGAATGTATATTCTTTATCTCTGGATGGAGTGTTCCATATGCATCTATCAAGCACAGTTGTTCTAGGGTCTCATTTAAGTCCCTTATATCTTTGTTTAATTTCTATTTAAAGGATCTGTCTAGCTCTGTAAGAGGAGTGTTAAAGTCCACTGTTATTATGGTATTATAGGATATCATATTTCTCAGACTGAATAAGGTCTGTTTGAAGAATCTGGGAGCATTTAAATTAGGTGCACAAATATTTAGAATTGGAATGTCTTCTGGTTGTATTTTTCCCTTGACCAATATAAAGTAACCATCTTTGTCTTTTTTTACTTTAGTTGCTTTAAATCCACATGTATCTGAAAATAAGATTGCAACTCCTTTTTTCTTCCGAATTCCGTTTGCCTGAAAAATTGTCTTCCAACCATTAACTTGAAGTTTTAATTTATTTTTTGAAGGTAGGTGTGTTTCCTGCAGACAGCAAATGGATGGCTTGTGTTTTTTAATCCAGTCAGCCAATCTATGTCTCTTCAGTGGGGAATTCAAGCCATTAACATTTATTGAGATAATTATTTTGTGAGAGTCCATTGCTTAGTTTTACCTTTTGTATCAGGGTGGAAGTCAGGTTTTGTACTTTAATTGCTGAGTTCTTACTTTGCTTGTTGATCCAATGTGATTGATGTTCAGTGTGTAGAACAGGTTGAAGTATTTCCTATATAGCTGGTCTTGTTGTGGCAAATTTCCTCAATGTTTGCATATCAGTAAATGATTTGATTTCTCTGTCAATTTTAAAACTTAGCTTATCAGGATATAGAATTCTGGGCTGGAAATTGTTCTGTTTAAGTAGATTAAAGGTAGATGAAAATTGTCTTCTTGCTTGGAAAGTTTCATTAGAGAAGTCTGTAGTCACCCTGATGGACTTGCCCCTGTGGGTCAACTGCATGCTTACTCCTGGCAGCTTGAAAAATCTTTTCTTTTGTCTTGACTTTGGACAGGTTCATCACAATGTGTCTTGGAGAAGCTCAGTTAGAGTTGAGGCAACCTGGGGTCCGATATTGCTCTGAAAGGAGTATGTCAGAATCTTTGATGATATTTGGAAAATTTTAATTTATAATATTTTCTATTATGACTTCCATTCCCCTGGTGCATTCTTCTTCCCCTTCTGGGATACCTATAACTTGTATGTTAAAGTTTCTCAATTTTATTAATCTTTTAAAAGAACCAGCTTTTTTGCCGATGTTTCAAATGATTCTTTTGTTTTAAATTCTATTTAATTCTGCTCTAATTTTCATGATTTCTTTTCTTCTGCTGGATTTGGGGTTGGATTATACTTCCTTTTCCAGTAGCTTGAAATTGCCCATTAAGTTTCTGACTTCTGTCTGTTTTCTTGATGAAGGAAGGCATCTAATACTATCAATTTCCCTCTTAAGACTGCCTTTGCAGTATTCCACAGGTTTTGATAGTTTATGGCTTCTTTATCATTTTGTTTAAGAAACCTATTGATTTCCTTCTTAATCTCATTTTTGACCCACCTGTCATTCAGCATTTCCATGACTTTATTCAAGTATAAGATTTCTGTTGCTGTTGAGTTCAGCTTTTATTCTGTGATGGCCCAAGAAGATAAAAAAAAAGAATGGTTTCCATTATTTTACATTTCTTGACTTTAGACTTATGTCTTTAAGATATGATCAATTTTGAAGGTTGATCCATGGGCTGATGAGAAGATTGTGTATTGAGTTTTGTGAGGATGAACTTATCTGTGTGTTTATATTACATCTATTTGTTCTAGGATCATGTTTCTTTGTTTAGTATCTGCTTGGAGATCTGTCCAGTACTGCCAACTGGTGTTACAGTCCCCAACTATTATAGTGCAGGAAGATATCATATTGTTCTTATCCACTAGGGTTTGTTTTCTGTATTGAAGAGCATTCAGGTAGTGTGTATAAATGTTAATTATCAAAATCTCTTCATGTTGTGTACTTCCTTTGACAAGTATGTAGTGTTCATACTTGTATTTACTTATATTTGTTGGTTTAAATCCAACTGTATCTGTAATCCCTGCTTTTTTCTGATTTTTATTTGCTTCGAGTTTTCTACTTCTTCGCCATAAGTCTTATTTTATCCTTGGAGGTTAGGTATATTTCTTGGAGATAACATGTATCTGGCCTGAGCTTTGTATCCAGTCAGCCAGCTTGTACCTCTTTAGAGGAAAATTCATGCCATTCACATTTATTGAGAGAATTGATAGGGATGTTGGAGTTTGGGTTATCTCATCTTCCAGAGGTGCAGAGCTTATGTTTATCCCTTGTGGAAGGTAGGCTTTGTTCTTTAATTTCTGGGTGAGTTACTTTGGTGATGAACCATCATCCTGGTCAATATGAAGAATGGGTCTAAGTATTCTTGTAGATCTGGTCTAGTTATAGCAAAGTTCCTCAACATTTGGATCTCAGTAAAATATTTGATTTCTCCATCACAAATGATACTTAGTTTAACAGGATACAAGATCCTGGGCTGAAAATTGTTTTGTTTAAGATGGTTAAAGGTCAATAGCCATTCTCTTCTGGCTTGAAAGGTTTCAGCTGAAAGATCTGTGGTCATCCTACTATCTTTCCCTTTGTAGATAAGAGTTTTCTTATGCTTGGCTGCTTGCAGGATTTTCTCCTTCATATTAACTTTGGTTAAGTTAATTACAATGTGTCTAGGAGATGCTTTGTTTAGATTGAATTATGCTGGGGTTCTGAAACTATCTAGTATCAGAATTTCTTTAAGTCATTTTAGGAAGTACTAAGAGAGCAGAAATGAACACGTGGAAAGATTATTTGCAACAAAATTCAGAAGAAGTAGTTGTCATTTGGGGGGGAAGGTGTCAAAAGGAGAAGAAATGTTTAATGATAAAGATATAGTTAGTTAATCCAGAAAGTGACAATCCCCATACATTCTGATTGAGTCAGGATGTAGTTTGTTTTTAAAATTATTTATTTTGCATTAAGGATGAAAGCACTGATATAAACTAAGAAGGCAATGAAGTATATCCAACCTTTCTTCTGGCTGTTTTGGTAGAGTCCCCTTTTGGAAAAATAGGAAGAGTTAAGCCCTGAAAGGCAGTGCAGGTGGGGGGTGGGGGGAAGAGAAGCTCACAGAGTCCATTCAATGCCTCACTGAGAAATGGTCATGTGTTCTTTGGGCAAGGTGAGTCAAAGGTTTCGGGTGATTGGAGCTGTGATTTAGAAGGTTTTCTGAAAGCAATGGTCTTTAGTGAACCTACACAGGAAACACCATCAGAAGGGAGACCAGCTACAAGGCTAGTGTGATCATATAGCCAGGAGATAATGAAGACCTGAGCTGATAAGATAACAGGGATGTGGGAGGATAGATAGGAGGTAACCTGGAAAGGACAGGCTAGACAATAGATGCTGCTTGGAACATGCTGACTTCTAAGTCATGGTGAGACAGGAGAGTGGAAATAAATGGCTAATGGATTGTCGAAACACTCAGAGAACAAGGTCAAATTTATCAACTTCCTGCCAGGCTCCAGTCCCCTTTAACTGGGTACAATGTAAGGAAACAGAGAAAACTCATGTATACAAGCAAACACAGGAAACCTACTACAAAAACATACAAACAAAAAAAGGACAAATGGTTCTTAGAAGCAGTCTGGCTCCATCAGCCAAGCCTAGAAATGGCTTGACATAAAGTTCAGCCTCACTGATTTAGTGAAATCTTTCTCCTTATACTTGGGTTCCTCAGCAACAGTGCCTGGCCAGTTGCTAGATTGATCCAATAACCTATCAACTCTCTCCCTAGGTGAGAAGATCGTAAGTTCATAAATGCTACAGTTGAAGCAAGGAATAGCCTCTCCCAGACCCTCAGTGGTATCTGCACTATGCTGCTTCCTCTCAGATAATCTCTGCACACTCTGGCACTGGTTGTTCGTTCTCCTGCCAAATCAATAGCCTTCTTAGTTCTCTCCCATATTCATGGCCACCAATCTGAGAAAAATGCCCTCTCCTCAGAAGGAATTTTTTAAAAACTTAAGAAGAGAAACCAAGGTTCAGACTCAGCTTACTTTGTCTCAGATGCATTTCATCTGGCTTCAGAGAAATCAGGAACTCTTTTCACATTCTCCCACTCTGCTATTTAAAAGTGCACGTTAAAGATAGCAGGGAACATTCCTATATGTCCATCAGTACCTGACTGCTTAATAAAGTATGGATTCCCCATACAATCACTATTCAACACTTAAAAATCAATAAGGCAGATCTACATACGCTGACATGTAACTATCCCTATACTCACTCTTAAATGATGAAGTGAGATGAAAGATAGGATGCATCATAATCTACCATTTGATTCAGGAAAGGAGCTCTAAATGCTGGTATTTGCATCAAAAAATCCAGATGAACCCTATTTTTAAGTCAAAAGAGGTCATCCTCAGAATGCAGTGTCCACAGTTTTGCCCCAGTCTTGTGTGAGTCAGAAGAAAGGGAATTTAGGAAATTACTCCAGTCGCTACTTTTTCTATCCAGCTGAAATTGATACAAACTAGTTTTTTCTAATATCTTATTACCAGGATACCATTTTTTTTCTGATTGTACACAAAGAGCGAGATTATTAACCCTGTGATTTTATTCTATGGGAGATATTCAAAGTTGTACTTCTGCCATCCACAGAGGTTAAATAATGAATTGTGAATGGCATAATCATAATGGAATTCTCAGAATGAACTTCTGTAAACTTTCTTGGCAGGTTAGAGGAGGTTTTCTTGGCAGGTTAGAGGGGGCCAAGGGAAGGGAAGAAAAGCATTCAGAATGTGAAGGTCACTCAATTTGATTTTATAGAGCAATGAGGAAACCCCCAAAGCCATAATCTCTAATTACTCTAACATTCCATTCAACAATGTTAAACCCAAGTGTCTGGGAGATTTTAGAATTAAACATTGTGGAAATCATTTGCAAAATTGCTTTGCCTGATTTCCTTACCTGGAGCTCTTTGGAACTTCTACCAAGATGGGACTTGCTGGGTGGCACCTGTGGTTCAGTAGATAGAGCACCAGCTCCATATACCGAGGGTGGCAGGTTCAAACCCAGCCCCAGCCAAACTGCAACAAAAAAATAGCTGGGTGTTGTGGCAGGCACCTGTGGTCCCAGCTACTCAGGAGGCTGAGGCAAGAGAATCACCTAAGCCCTGGAGTTGGAGGTTGCTGTGAGCTGTGTGATGCCATGGCACTCTACTGAGGGCAATAGAGTGAGACTCTGTCTCTACAAACAGCAGACTGCCGGCAGACTCTAATCTGGGTAACCATGCAGAAATGGAATAGAGCTAGAAATGGCTGCTCCAGCCTTATTCTCTTTCTGATGAGTTCACAGAGAATCTCTGAGGCCCTTACTCAGATGAGTCTACCAGATGCAGGTATTGAGAGGCAGAAGGTGATACAGCAAGCTTTAAGAGTGGATGAGAATGGTGAGCAGCTGACTCTAGACTCCTGCTGCAGCACCCTGGCACTAGCAAGCCATGTAACAGCATCTGGGAGCTTGTTACAAATGCAGAATCATAGGCCCTACCCAAATCTACAGATTCAGAATCTGCATTTTAACCAGATCTCCCAGTGAGTCATATCCACAATAAATTCTAGTAACCCGCTTGGTGAGTAGGACTAATGAGAAATGTTTGTTGCATTGAATATAAACAAATAGCCAAAAATGAAGACTCTCTCCCTTTTCATCCTAGCCTTGCAAAATGTTTAAAACTTGCCATTTTTACACATCTTGGCATGACACTGATGCTTTGGAAAGATACTCCTGCAGAGAAGCACAGCATCCCAGGTCCCCCTGGGTCAAGGGGAGGAGGGCTGCAACAAAGGCTCTGCTTTGAGATTAATTGGTAACTCACTCTGATGGCAGGCAAGTTCCTTGCCCTTTCCAGACCTCACTTTTTTTGTCCACATATAACACAAAGACTTTGGAACTAGACTATATTCTAAGCACTCTCCTAGACAGTGACAGTTTACTATGTATTCATGTGAAAAACAGTAACCTTTCTCAGGTCTCCACATTCCAGACAAAAGGTCTGCCACTGTCTCCCTTTCATTGCCCCTCAGATTAGACCAGTGCTTTCTTGTCAGAACTCTTCTTTGCTCTTGTTGGCTTTTTTGGTTGGGTTTAACAGCCCTTCATTCTGTTAAAAGACCTCACGTTTACCTTGAGGCCAGCTGGACTGCATTTCCTGGACTCTTCAGCGAGTCCTCTTAGACATGGATGCCTAGAAGTCTAAGATTTTGTCAGGATAATATGCTACTTGCCAGAAAGAAGGAATACACACTCACAGTTAATGAAAACAAATAGTTTATTTTCTCTGGTGTTTGCCACATAGTGTTAACCATCTTGTTTTTCCACAACCCACAGTTACTATAAGCACTGCTTATGATTCTTAACGTGGAATTGTAGAGTTAAAAGTCTCCTTAAAAATCAAGTATCCCAACTTATATTTAAATACACCCTTTACAAAATCCTGACACATCTCTCAGTCTGTTTGAGTAACTTTTTTATCAAGCAAACCAATTACCTCAATGGCAGCCCATACCATTCCACCAGCTCTCTAGAAATTTCCCTCAATTTATGGATCACAGATCAGCCTCCTGGTCACTCTACCCACTGGGACTGGTTCTTCATCATAAAGCCCCACAGAACTTTTCTTTTTGCAGAGTAGCAGTCCAGTTACTATTCTCTAGTTAAGCATCCTGTTTCTTCCAATATTGTTTAAGATCTCTTTAGAGGGGTCACATCCCTTTTAAAGACGAGATGGACCAGTCTTTTTAAATATCTGGACTTGAAATCAATATTCCAGGCATAGAAAACAGCAGAATTCAATCATAAATGTTTTGCTGATTTGTTCTTAAAAGGAACTGAAAGGAAAGTAATATGTGGTAGGATGATTTACAGAGACTAGCTGATGTTTTGTTTATCCTGTGTGTCTCACCAAGCACCTAGTACAAGTAGGGGAACCGTTGTGCTCCCTCTCCTACCTCTGGGGGAAGTTTGTGTGTCAAAGTCATGAGCAGATGTTGTCCTCAGACTTGTGTACTTGGTTTTGTTTTCCAGAATTTTCCATTTCATGAAAGTCATAGAGGTGACAGGAAGAGCAGAGAGAAGGGGGTGCATTTAAAACAAGAGAAAAAAGAAGAGATGCTCTAAGAATGAAAGAAGATAAAGAGCCACAAGGTACTAGAGACTGCCAGTGTGGTACTTGAGAGATGTGACCAGATCTTGGAGAAAAGAAAGACTGCCTGGGGAAACTGGATATAGTCATTAAAGATCCCACCTAAACTTGGGACAAAAACAATTGGAATTTTGTGTTCAAATTCCACCCTCCCTACCTCAGGCTTGATAATGGAGATTTCCATGGAGGCCATGACAAAGGAGTCTTTTCACCATTTTCTGGTTACAATCTGTGTCTCTAAAATTTAAATATGGAAAGGGGAGGGAAGCTTATAAAAATGACTGGAAATTTCTTTCCTTACAGCCCACTTGGTTGTAAGTTTAAAGCATGATTTAGAGAAAATAAAATACTTTGATTTTTTTGCTCTTGTACTTGTTTAAAATGTATTTCCATTACAACTGTAAAGTATTGTAAAGGGATTCAAAAGAAAGTCTTCTTGCCTTAATTAAAGTACTATCTGATCTCTTTGTGATGGGAGGAATTTCAGCCCAACATAAAGCAAGGTGACCTCTTCTCATGTCATTTTATCCATGTCTTCCTTACTTTCCTCTTCTGATAAATCGAGATAATAATGCAGTGCTTCACAAAATGACTTTAGAATTCTAGATTCCCACACAAATGGCCAAATGAAATTTTAAATAAACATAGAATTTGCTGAGATTGTTTAGGATATGGGTTAAAAGCTTGAGCCCCAGGTAAGAGCACCTGTGTTTAAACTCTAGCTCAGTGAGCATCTCTGTGTGGTTATAAGAAAACTAGGTACTCTCTTAACTCTTCAGTTTCTTAATATACAAAATATGGATAATAATAGTAGTTTGGGAGGGTTTAGAATTAAATAATATCCATGTAATGTTCCTAGCAAAGCACTTAGAACATGCTAAGTGCTAATTAACTATTCTACATCGAGGAAATTGAGGTGAAAACATTTTGCAAGATTAAGCACATTACACAAATGTAAGTCATCATTATTATGTACTTGCTATTGCAGTTGATTTGAAAAGAAATTTTCCCATTTTAAAAATAAATTAAACATCTGGACTAAAATATATATAATTATGACAACAAAAGGAAAGAAAATGTTGAAATCCACAGATGGAGAATATTACTTATGTTGGCCTAAAAATATCCAAACACTGTGATACAACTCAGATCCAGTTTTCATAAATATTCATGGGATGATTAAATGATGGAGAGTTAAAGTACAGTAATGAAAACTTCTTTTTGTGTGTATTTATCTGAATATGAACATTTTTAAAGTTAAACAGTTTTCCTTTATCTTCTAGGCAGAAGATACAAAGGTTTAATCAATAATTCATCCTTTTAAGAAAGCCTTTACTCAGCCAAGGCTATGATGCAAATCCTGTCAGAAAGCCTTATTTTGGCTAAAAAAGATAACTTACTTTAGTACAAAGTGAATAATCCAGCTCTGTGTAATCTCATTCTAAGATTGAGCATTAAGTATTTCTCTATTAAGCATGCCATCCCAAGCCTGGACGTATATTAACTTCTATATTGCTTGACCTGAAGGATGGCCAATACAGTGTTCCTGGAGTCTCTTTAAGGCTACCAAGTCCACTAGGAAAAATACAAGGAAAACAAAAGAGAATTTAGGAGAAGCCAAGAGTCTAGAGTTGGAAGTTCTCAAAGCCAAACTTTCATATAATCTGGGCATCCACACCTGCTCTAAAGGCCAGTCATCTTCTGTATGAATCCTACTGTGAATAGAGAGTTTGCTACCCATGCTAGTTAAAACTCCCCCATTTAAAAGGGCAGAAAAACCCAAACTTACTTAAGCAAAATGGGAGCTTACTTTCTCATATCATAGTTTATGAACCTTCTAGGAGCTTACCTTCAGTCTTAGCATGATCAGAACTCAATCCCTGTGACCAGGGTCTATTTTATTCTCATATGTAAGCTCTGCTTTTCCCTCAGTGGGATAGCACAATGGTAGCTATAGCCACTCATTCTCTTCATCAGGAGCAACAGAAAAAGATGGCTGGATAACTCACACAATAGTCTCAAGATTGCATCTTTCTGGTTTTGATTGGTTTAATGTAGACCTCGTAATATTCAGTCATAATTTTAAGGAGTGGGGAATATGAGGTTATGCAGTGCTGTGATTTCTCAGACTCAGGTCTCATATCACTGTTGGACAGGGATTGAGTCATTAGGGACATATAAACAATGAAAAGGCAGAAAAAGGTATCAAATAAATACAAATAGAAAAACAAAACAAATAAATGCTAGGTGACCAAAATTTGACTATCTACAACAATATTCACCACTGTAAGTTATTCTAATAATGCTTTTCTTTGGTGAAAGAGAAACCAATTTCTGAAATTTTCATTTCCTGTCCTAAATTTATCTTTGGAGACACAGAACAAGACTACTTCTTCTTCCCAATGGTAGTTCTTAAACTTTGTAGGTAGACATCAAAATTCACTTGGCCTACTTTCTTCCACGTTAAACATACTGCATACCAGGAAGTATACTTTTCAAAATGGAAATAAAATCATGAATGCTATTAGCTAGACAACAGAGTCTTATTGTGGAAACTAAATAGAACTTTAGTATGTGTTCTTTTCATCTTGCTTTTGAATAAAATGGCTTTATTAATAAATTTGTTAATCATAAGCATTAGCAAGGCTATTGGGGAAATAAAATTTTCAAGGATAATCAGTTCTGATAATGATAATGCTGTTTAGGTTACTTGGACCAACCACCCTAAATTAAACACACAAAAGGTGAACAAAATATTTTTATATTTTCCTTAAAATATCAAAGAGCTAAAAAAAAAAATAATTAACTATTAGTAGACCTAAAACCAAAAAATATCCAAACACATGGAGGTAAGTCTAGAACTCAAAGTTGCTCTTGCTTTGGGAGTATTTTCCAATATGAAAGGAACATCTGTAAAATTGCACTGTGGTTTTGGCTGCCTCATGGGGATAGAGGAAAAGTGCCAAAATCCAGGCTTCACCAAAGTTAGGAACTTTGATAAACCACTACCTAGGATAAGGGAAGGGTAGAGGACACTACCCAGGACAGGACAAAAAAAAAAAAAAAAAAAAGGCTATATCCTTAGAGTGAGGGTGAAACAGTAGGAACTCTGTTCTCACATGGATTTATAAGTTAGCTCCCATTCCCCTAAGTGATTCATGGAGCTTAAAGCCTTGAACTGGAATTAAGGTGTGGCACAAAAACAAATTCCAGTTTTCTGAAAAAGATTGCACATCATTCTGAGCCTCAAATTATTCCTACAAATAATTTTTCAAATCAAATAACCTCCATATAATCAAAGATAACTAGGCACATAAGAAACTAAGACAGAGGTCCAAGAGCCAGCAGAAACACAGAACAGAAATGGATTAAAAAACTCAACTAGTGGAATTATCAGGCAAGCTCAAATTCATTTTTTGTTTGTTTGTTTTTAAATAGAAACAGACTCTCACTTTATCGCCTTTGGTAGAGTGCCATGGCATCACACAGCTCACAGCAACCTTCAACTCTTGGCTTCTGGGCTTAGGCCATTCTCTTGCCTTAGCCTCCTCAGTAGCTGGGACTGTAGGCACTGGCCACAGTGCCTGGCCATTTTATTTTATTTTATTTTTTGGTTGCAGTTTGCTCAGGGCCGTGTTTGAACCAACTACCCTTGGTATATGGGGCTGGCATCCTACCCACTGAGCCAGCAAGCTCAAATTCAAAAAAAAAGGTAATCTTGAGGTTTATTCAATGGGGGGAAAGAATATAGTTTCTTCAACAAATAGTGGTAGGGAGACTAAATTTTCACATACCAAAAAAATTAAAATAGACCCCTCCCTAATAATACAAAAATAAACTCAAAAATGAATCAATGACTTAAAGAAAACTAAACAAAATCACTCTTAAAAGGAAATGTAAGGGTAAATCTTCATGACCTTCAATTCGGCAATAGATACTTTGATATGACAGTGAGCATATTGCATAATAGCAGCAGAAACCAAAAAAAACCAGACAAATTGGACTTAATCAAAATTAAAAACTTTTGTACATCAAAGTATACTTACTATCAAAGTAAAAAGATAATCTAAAGAATGAGGAAAATATTTTCAAATCATACAGCTAATGAAGGACTAACACCCAAAATACATAAAGAACTCCTACAACTGAACATCAAAAAGATAAACAATCCAATTTAACATTGGGCAGGAGGAGGGGATGGAGGAAGATGGAAGACTGGAGACATCTCCTTACTAGGCACTGATGGAGAGACACAGGAAAGAGCGCTCCAGCCACCTCTGGCTAAGAAAACCTAACAAGGGATATCATTCCAAATGCACAGTGAAGCAGTGGGGGAGTACAAAAGCCAGTGAGGAGGTCTAGAGCTGAAAAAAACCATCACAGAAGCAAGGGGTTTCAGGGTGTAAGCAGGGGCCATCTGTGCAGCTCTCCTGCAGAGAACTGGGGACAGGAAAAGGCCGTCCCACAGTTTTTGGATTTTGGACTGAGCTACTCACTGGAGCTGCCTTGGAAGGCTTAAATGAGCAAGTAGACTCAAACAGCATCAAGCAGCCAGGATTGAATACTAGGTGGGGTGGCTCTCCCATCAGCTTGCTGTCATTGTGGGAAGGCTTTGTAAGAAAAACAGTCCTCAGGGTCCTAGTGCACAGCCAGCTCTGGCATACCTGCTGAGTTCAGGAAACCATCCTTGGGATGAACTAAGCAGCTCCCACATTCCCGGGAAGGCCACTTTGTTGTCAGGGGGCACTATTTGATGTACTTCCTAAAAAATCTGGCAGGAGTGTTAGGACTCAAATATCATGGGGACTGAATGTTGATGAATTGACCAGGCCCTGATGGAGGACAAATAACTCAGGAAGAAAGAACCAGGTCTCCTCTACAACTAGAGAGAGGTGTCTAACCTATTTTATATAGCAAAACAATGTATGTGTTCTCCATCTCCTAATACCATAGTGTCACCTGGTATCCAGTAGATATAAATGAAAGGAAAAACATAATGAAGATGAACATATATTTATATTCATTATGTTTTTTTCTTTCATTTTTTTGCTCCTGTTCTCAACTTTTTCCTTACCTTTTTTCTTTTTTGTTGTTTTGGTTATTGTTTTTTGTTTTGGTTTGGTTTTTTGTTTTTTTTTTTTTTTTGGTTGTATTTTTTATTTTTTCATTTTTCATTTCTCCAATAGCAAGGGCTCCTTCCTTTGTGCTATGGTTTTTCAATCCCTTTCATTCTTTCCTTCCTTTTTATTTCTCTCCTTTTTCTCTCTTCTCTAAGAGATATTTCTACTTTTCTCATCTGTCCCACATAAATTTCTCATCCAACAGCTAAGATGTTTCCCTATTTTCTCCTTATCTCATATGATTTTTTTTTTATTTTTTTTTATTTTTTATTTTTTTATTGTGGAGAAGGGGCAGGGAAAGAAGGCGGGGAAGAGGTGAGTGACAGGGTCGGGCCAGTGGCATGGTACCACATTGGCTGTATCTAGGTAGAGGCAGTTTCAGGCCGGGCCTTGCTGAGTCGTTGCTA
>CAUYPK010035502.1:0-50168 GCA_963574355.1 Loris lydekkerianus | reverse complement strand
GTGTGTATATTTTAATTTGTCTCATGTGGGTGTCTCTTCCATTCTGGTGATTGGCTAGAACAGCGATCTGTATCATGAATGTGCGGGTTGGCTTCTTATGATTATCAGTTAAGGGAACATGAATCCAGCCACTTGGTTCCATCAATTCCAGTTGCCGAATTTCTTGAAGATTGTGAAAATTATTTCCTACTCTGACAGAAATCTTGCTTGGAGTATAGCTTTCATCAGATTTGTAGTCTGCATAAATACACAATGTCTTCACTGTTGTTTTTCTTCTGAATCGAATGTTCACTAAATGAGGCTGGGAACCATCTGATTGCCAGTAAGTTTCTAGATTGTCATCTCGTAATTGATCAACTCCAAATCCTGGCTTGCAAGATGAGAGTGACCAAACAGCTCGTGACCCAATTTCCCGTACTGTTCCAGTCCTTTCCAACTGCTTTGGGTCCGCACCAGGAGGTGTTTTGTTTGGTGTGGTCATTTTTTAAATATTGGATTCCAGACTAGGCATGCCACAACTGAGGTTCTCAAGAACTCCCGCAGGTCCCGGGTTCTCACTCTTGCTCACTCTGATCTCCAACTTCTGAACTCTAGGGATCCTCCTGCCTCTGCCTTCCAGAGTGCTAGGATTACAGGTGTGTGCAACCACACCTGGCCTACCACTTGGTTTTTTTTTCCCCCAAATTTAATTTTGATATCTGTGTTGATGAATACTGGTCAAATGTAGTAATTTTTTTTTTTTTTTAGACAGAGTCTCACTATGTCATCCTGGGTAGAGTGCCATGGCGTTACAGCTTACAGCAACCTCAAACTCTTGGGCTCAAGTGATTCTCTTCCTTCAACCTCCCAAGTAGCTGGCACTATAGGTGCCTACCACAATGCCCGGCTATTTTTTGTTGCATTTGTCATTGTTGGTTAACTGGTCCTGGTCAGGTTTGAACCCGCCACCTTTGGTGTATGTG
The DNA here is from genome assembly GCA_963574355.1 of Loris lydekkerianus. Lineage (NCBI taxonomy): Eukaryota > Metazoa > Chordata > Mammalia > Primates > Lorisidae > Loris > Loris lydekkerianus. Next base: position 49,206 of record CAUYPK010035502.1, on the reverse strand, counting down.
GCTATGGGCACCCAGCCTTCATTGTTTTTTTTTTTTTTTTTTTTTTTTTTTTTTTTAGTAGACAGTAGTTTTTTTTAGACAGAGTCTCACGTTGTCGCCCTTGGTAGAGTGTCATGGTATCACACAGCTCACAGCAACCTCCAACTCCTGGGCTTAGGCGATTCTCTTACCTCAGCCTCCCGAGTAGCTGGGACCACAGGTGCCCACCACACTGCCTGTCTATTGAAGAAATAGATTAGGAAAAAAGTTTTGGTTGTTAAGACAAAAACTACAAATTATTTTTGATTTCAGGGTTTTGTTTTTGAGGGTTTTTTTTTTTTTGTTGTTGTTGTTGTTTTGGCTGTTTGTTCAGTGAAAGCCTAATAAGCTGGTCAAATTAATTGCCCAGTGACTGCTGTACTATTTTCTTTGTTGACTTGACAGATACTGCATATGCAAAGAACAAACTGAATGGGAAATGGTATTACTTTGATGATAGCAGTGTGTCCCTGGCCTCTGAGGATCAGATAGTGGTGAGTAGCCCTGGATACCTGGTTCTTCCTCTTGCCTTAGCAGATTAATGCTGGGAAGTTTATTATCTGACTAGTTGGTTATTTCATCATCCTAAGGTGACAGTGAAAGCTAGGTGTGATAGAGTTGGCTGCCATTCCTTCTGATGCCCTCTGTAAATGAGAAACTCAGCTCTCCTTAGGGTTCTGTGTCCAGGGCATCTGCCTTCCCCTCATCCCCTGGCAGGGGCAGCACAAGCCAGCCTCTGTGTAGAGATATAAAGGGAAAAATGGCAGATCCCTGAGAATTTTGAACAATGAAAGAAAAGCTGGAGAAAATGGGTTATTTTTCCAACCAGTAAATGGACTTTCCCCTTTTGTGTTTTAGACGAAAGCAGCTTATGTGCTATTTTACCAGCGTCGAGATGATGAGTCTTATAAGACACCTTCACTCAGCAATTTTCCTGGTTCCTCTGATGGAGGGTCGAGACCAAGCAGTTCACAGCAGGGCTTGGGGGATGATGAGTCTTATAGCATGGACACCAACTGACATTGACTCGGCTACCCTGCAGCACCAGTGCAGTCCCCCCCAGAGGATATCTTTCACATTCTGAAAACTGCTTGTGTTCAGTCTAAATAGCAGATAAGGAAATTCCCTTCTTTTATGAGCAGAAGGAAAAAAAAAGACCCTCTTTGCTTAGAAGGGTTATGTCAAGAGGCTGAATTATTTTTCTTTTTAAACAGGTGGTGAGAAATTCTGTAAAATCTGTGAAGCTGAAAAGTGGGGTAGGGTTGGGGTGCTCAGGAGTATGTCTGATGGATTCCAAAGAATGGAGAGGAACACATTGAGTGTGGTGCAGCTGTGAAGAGCCCACACAGCGCTGCCTGAACTCCTGGATTGCTGCTTCTGGTGCTGATACTGCTCCCCAAGTAGTCTGCCCACAGTAAACCAAGTCTCAAGTAAACTTGGTTTTGTCCCCTTTTCCCTTGCTGTATATAGTAAGATGGGTTCATACTTTTCTAAAAACTAGCCACTGAAGCCCATTTCTATTTCTCCTTTGAGTCATGGAACTTCCAGCTTTCTTCCCCCAAATGAAGATATTTAGTGTTGGAATCTCCTGCCCTTCAACCTCCTGTGGAGCCTAGAAGTTCTGTTGTGTCTCCACTGTCCTTGATGACTTGAGACAGACATTGTGTGAAACTTTTATTAGGTATCAGGAACTTTTATTAGGTATTAGAAGTCTGTACACAAAACTGCTGGGTACTGTATCTTAACTAGTCATTTCTCTCCATGTTGGCTGGAGAACAGAAACCTTTGTGGAGATGTGAGGCCTGGAAGGGGCTCTGGCTCATGTGGTTTGGAGTGATACTTAATGTTTGGTATGACCCAGATGCCCTCCCTTCTGGTTCGCTCTTCACTCCTGGGATCTTGCCGGGCCTCACCCCTGCCTTGCTCCCACCTCTGCCCCCGCCCTGTCCATCTGGCCTGGGGTGAGGCGGAGCTTGAGGGGCGGAGCTTGAGGTCCCGTGGCCTCCCAAGGTAGGGAGGGCCTCCTCCCAGCCACGTGAAGAACATGGTCCTGCGGGCTTTTTGTCTTGACCTTTAACCTGTAATCGGTGGGGGTTGTGGCCACTGGTCTTGGGGCACGTGCGATCTAGGCGCGTGCGGTGACCGTTGGTGGGGGTGACAGTGTCACTACGTTGCTCGGTGAGGAGGATACTGCTGGGGCCTCTACCTGCGGGTGGCTGTGGGTGCCGGGTGTGAGTGCCGTACTACCGATCCGGGGATCCAGTAGGGCAGGGGCCGCACACCCACGCAACAGGAGGCAGGCAGTCCTGGGGCTCCTGCCAAATCTCCCTGAGAACTTTGGGTCACACCCGCCTAAACAGGGTTGGAGGGTGGGGGGAGAGTGTCCTGATAATAGTGTATATTGTGGGGCAGCGCCTGTGGCTCAAGGAGTAGGGCACTGGCCCCATATATTGGAGGTGGAGGGTTCAAACCCGGCCCTGGCCAAAAAAAAAAAAGTGTATATTATATCAAGGAAATGGTGACAAGCACTCCATGCCCCATTCAGGGGTAATTTACAATCTCATTTGTAAAATTGTGCTTGCTCTGTGCATTTCCAATGTATTATATAAAGACATGGTCACTTTTAGGGAAAATGTCTGAAAAACTAAGAAGATGCAGAAAGGAGTTGGCTGCAGCCATTGACCGGGCCTTTGAAGGAGTCAGTCATTCCCAAGAGTGCACAAGCCAGCAGAGACTAGAGCTGGACGCTGCTCCGTTTTCCTTCTCACTGCCCATGCATAGGCTTCTCTGCAGAAGACATCCATTGGCAGCCTGCTCTTCTACTGCTCCTTTTGCTGCTGTTCCATGTCCTCTTGAGAATGAGAACCTTACCTTTGCATCAAACCCTGTCCCAGTAAATGCAAAACCACATGTTTTATGCCCCCAAAGAAAACCTCTGACCAGCAAAGAAAATGTACTGATCCATTCCTCCATTTTGGCACCTGAAAGACAGTTTTGGAGAGCTGCAGGAGATGGGGAAAACTGGAGAAAAGAAAGTTTAAGGTGATTATAATTTGATAATTTAATAGCTATAATTAAGAGGATTCTCATTTCTAGAAAAAAGTTGATGATCCTAGATTTAGTTCATGGCAGTGCTCTTGCCCTCCACTTGGGAGTTCTATGACTGTGTTTGGTTGTTTTTTGTTGTTGTTGTTTAGAGAGACACAGTCTCACTATGTCACCCTGGGTTGAGTGCCATGGTATCAGCCTACCTCAGAGCAACCTCTAAACTCTTGGGCTTAAGTGAACCTCTTGCCTCAGCCTTCTGAGTAGTTGGGACTACAGGTGTGTGCTACAACACCAGCATTTTTTTTTTTCTTTTCTTTTTTTTTAGTAGAGCCAGGGTCTTGCTCTGGCTCAGGCTGGTCTCTGAGTTCAAGCAATCCACCCTTCTCAGCCTCCCAGAATGCTAGGATTACAGGTATGAGCCACTGTGTCCGGCTTTCATGATGGTATTTGGTAAGTTCATAGACTTTCAGGATCTAGCTGGAAAGCATAGTTATGTTTTGTATCTGTTTCTGGGTTGAAGGACTTAGCTGTCAATCCTGGATGTCAAACCAGTCATGGAAACTACTTTGCAGTACCCAAAGGGATAATGAATGTTAAATAATGCGATTTTTAAATAACTTTCATTATTTATGCTGTAAAAACAAAAACCTTAATTCCATTTTAACTTTCAAGTTTGAACCTGGACACTGTGGGCTTTGATAACCTCCTTTGCCCTTATTTGGGAGAGGCTGAACTGAAGCCAGAACTCTATTCCTGGCTTTATCCCTGCCTCTGCTCCCCTTTGTATTATAACCAGGTTAAAGTATCCTCTAGACCTTTTCTTTTTCGAAGTAAATTCACAGTGTCTTGTCCCAGGCATGTTGACTTGGAGAAGGGAGGACAAAGTCCTGCCATCTTGGCTGCTCCATATACAGGGTATACAAAAGCCATTTAACTGGTTCAACTTCACAAATATTTGTTAGTATTTGTAAACATTAATGTATTCTGTGATGCTTGTAAGTCATGATACACTGTTCGTCAATTTTTTCACTGATTTAGCAGTTTCTGATTGTCCTCTAATCACATAAATGACAATTTCACGTTACTAGTAAGTTTTCGTCTTTAAAATTATCTGAGTTCCCTCCAGTATTTTCTTGAAAGAGTATCTAATACCCTACCTTTTATTTTCCCCACCTGAGTGGCTGCAGGAAAGATATGGAAAGAGATTTGAAGGTTGACTCAAACATGCCACTCAACAATTCTAGCCAAGAGGTCACAAAGGATCTGCTTGAAATGATTGGTGAGTATAGAGGGCTAGTCTGTCCTTTCCTCGGGAAGGATAGGTCCTTTACGCTAGCCTTTGAGTCAGCAAATGTCTCAGATTTCTAAAAAAATTCTCTTATTTATGATACCATCTATTTATTTGATAGGTTTGTTTTGGTCACAGCAGACTGAACACACAGAGCCCTGCCCTCATAGAACTTCTAATTTAGCAAGGTCATGGTCATTTCATAAATGTTTAGTTATAGTGAGTTCATGAAGGCAAGGGACATTGGCCACCTTTGATGATTGAGCAGATTTGTAGGAAACAGAAAATAGGCAAAGAGAAGAAGAGAGTAGTCCAGATAAGGTAGGTTAGTAGAAGATTAGAAGAAAAGTTAGAAGCCAAAAGCAGTCCTATAATTCCACCACCCAGAGATAGTCATTTGTTAATATAGTATAGTGCACATTGTGTTAAGAGATTTTTTTCTACATACAAATCTGTACTTTGAACTACATATGCCCTATTTTTAAATGATTCATGTTACATAGTGCACAAATAGCTCCTAATGAAGGGAACTATAGCCTTGGGTGATGCCTAAAAGCTGATGCCTCTGAAGGTTCTCCACGTTATGGAGAGAAAAAGGAGGCCTGATGAGGGAAGGCCACAAAGTAAAACTTCCACTAGCCTATGACTTCAGTGGACTTAGTTTTCTCCAGTAGCTCTAGTAGGTGAACTGAAGTCATCATCGCCTCTGCATACCATCTTTTGGCCCTCACCAGTAGTAGGCAGCATTTTGATTACCCTAAAGGCCTTGGGGTTTTTTTTGTTGTTTGCTTGTTGAAACAGAGGTCTTACTCTGTTGCCCTGGGTAGAGTGCTGTGGCATCATCATAGCTTACAGCAACCTCAAATTCTTGGGTTCAAGAAAACCTCCTGCCTCAGCCTCCCAAGTAGCTGGGACTACAGGCACCTGCCACGATGCCCAGCTAGTTTTTCTCTATTTCTAGTATAGAAATAGAAATATTTCTTGCTCAGGCTGATTTGGAACTCCTGAGTTCGAGCAGTTCACCCTCCTTAGCCTCCCAGAGTGCTAGCATTATAGGCGTGAGCCATGGCACTCAGTGGACTTTTTTTTTTCTCCCCCTACACTATTGTCCTGGGCATCCCTGCAGGTTAGGGAGTTCCCTGAGAGCCAGGACATGCATGTGCATTTCTGTGTCCTCTCACATAGTCCTTGAGGACTGGCAGATAGTTGGGACTCGTAAATACTCAGGCCTGAAAGGAGGCACCACCATACCCACCTCAATTTGGCACTCACTCTGGCAGCCTGCCTGCCCTGAGACCACAGGAATGCCTAGCTTTGCACAGTCCCTGAAGAGTGACCACCCTTTCAATTCATGGTTCTTAATTTGTGCCTGAAATGTCTTCAAAAACCTCTGACTGGAATTGTAAAGCTGAATGTTCTTATTTTTAAGACCACACAAGTATCCGAACTATTGAAGAATTAGCTGGAAAACTAGAATTTGAAAATGAGCTGAACCGTGCTTGTGGTCGCTGCCAAGATTCACCCTTCAAGGAGGAAGCTTGGGCTCTGCTTATGGATGAGAGCCCCCAGAAGGCATTGGATGCTGACCCTGGTAGTCTGAAGCAGGCTTTTGATGATAATAATATAGTTGAGACTGTTCTGGACTTGGAAGAGGACTATAATTTGATGACCTCTTTTAAATACCACATGGATTAAGGACAATTGATCTTAGCTGTGATACTTTACAGCAGGAGGCTGCCATCAAGGAGCTTGAGCAGAAGCAGCCATGGTCGTTGTCAGGGGCCACACTTTATAAAGGGTTGGCAAAACCTGAATTATTACACCTTTTTAAAATTTCCAGTTGTGTCCCTTTTTGAACTGAGAGCTCAGTTTTTGAATTCTGTTGCTTTAATATATTTCCTATTGTTGACTTTGATTTTTCTTGATACCTTGAATGTATTTTTTAAAATGATATTCAGTATACCCAGTACCCAAGCTAGGTGGGATGCGGGTTTCTGCTGTGTGTCTGTTGCTTGGTGTTCTTTTCCATGGGCCTCTGAAAAGGTACAGGGACTACTACCAGGGTGGGCTTTGTGTACCTCTGGTAACAGTCCATCCCATCCTAGGCCAGATCAGCCTACACAGAGGAATCAGGGTCCTTACACACTTTTCTCTCCTTGCATACTTTGTACAGAGAGCTATTCCCTGCATGGGTCCCATGGCCTCCCCACGTCTAGACCTGCCTCCAATCCTGCCATCCCTGCCCCTGCCCATCTCAGAGGCCTCTGTAGAGACCTCCTGGTTGAATCAAAGGAGCTAGCAGGATCCTTGGCTCCCTCCTAATAGGACATTCCTATAAGCCCTCCGTATCATACCCCATACCTCCAGTTACCTGGCCCTCAGCTGAAAAGGAATGGAGAAGGAAAGGTAAGTCTAGTCTTCCTACCTAAGCCTCATCAATCCTACAGGCCTGGAGACCATAGGTGCTTCCAATGGCAATGACCCTGCTGCGGAAGACAGGACTGGGAGTGAAAGAGAGGCCAGGCTATTGCCTTCCTGAGATCAGCATAGTAGCAGAAGGTTACTAGCTCCAGCTCTACCCCTAGAAAGAAAGAAAGAAAGGACATCATCAGAATTATTTGGCCAAATATTTCAACATGATGTTGTTCTCTTGGGAAACCTAATAAGCTATTGGACAAGGTTTGATTTATTCCAGAAACTGAATCTCAGAGAAGTGCTATCTCCTGAGCTAATCAGGAAGGGAGGATAGCGTGAGGAGGCTGACAAAGGACTGTTTGTAAAACCCAAAGCCTGAGCAAACCAAAGAGCTGGGGAGAAAGCCCCAACATCTTGACTGATTGCTCACCAGGCTGTCTTCTATGCCAGTGACCCTGCCATAGGACAGGCTGCAGAGCCAGTAACAACACTTTACCAAAAGTAGAAGCTGCACATCTAGTTCTTAGCAGAGCTCTGCCCACCTGCCAGTGCCCCAGGAACTATGGTGCAGCTATATATCCCAGCCACTTGGTCAGAAGGGCCTCCCCAGTGGGTGTGTGCTGGTTCCTTCCTAGTCGTGGCCACTGTCCTACCTGGGGCTGGAGGGGAGGACAAGGCTAACCAGAGCTTCTCCCAGGGCACCTACCACTAGGTCCCTACAAGAGGTATCTGAGCATTCACAACCTGTAGAGTTAAGAGTCCAGTTTCTTCTGAAGCAGGAAGAATGGGAACAAATGAGAAGAAATGTTTACAGCATCCTCAGCTGTTGATGGAGAGATTTCAGACTAAGACTATAATTAATACTCAAAACAGTATGTTTCAAATACATACGGATGTGGATACTCTCCTGTGGAAGGTGTGGGGTTTAATTCTCATCCCTCCTCACACACTACCTAGCCCATTAACACCCTTTAGGGTGAACTAGATTTAGTACTCTTCCAAGGAATAGGAAAAGAGAAAAATTAGGGTGGTGCCTGTGGCTCAGTGAGTAGGGCACCTGTCCCATGTACCAAGGGTGGCGGGTTCAGACCTGGCCCTGGCCAAACTGCAACAAAAAAATAGCCAGGTGTCATGGCGGGTGCCTGTAGTCCCAGCTACTTGGGAGGCTGAGGCCAAGAGAATTGCCTAATCCCAGGGGTTAGAGATTGCTGTGAGCTGTGACACTATGGCACTCTATTGAGGATGACAAAGTGAGACTCTGTCTCTACAGAAAAAAGAAAAGACAAAAGTCACTAACAGTGGAGAAACCCAGCATATACTATTTTAATCAAATGATGAACGTTAACCTCACCGGTGATGTAATATGAGTGTCACACACACCCTGATGAGATGCCACAAGAAGGGTACTTTACCTTCCTAGTATTTTTTTTTTTTAGACTGAGTTTCACTTTGTCAACCTTGGTGATCTCTTGCCTTACCCTCCCGAGTAGCTGGGACTACAGGTGCCCGCAACAATGCCCGGCTATTTTTTGTTGCAGTTTGGCGGAGGCCGGGTTTGAACCCTCCACCCTGGATATATGGGGCTGGCGCCCTACCCACTGAGCCACAGGCGCTACCCACCTTCCTAGTATTCTTACCAAAAGTCCACCTCCCTAGCTTACGATCATGAGGTAAATGTCAGACAAACCCAGATTGGAGGACATTCTACAGGATACCTGGCCAGAACTCAGGACTGTGAAGGCCATGAAAAATAAAGACTCAAAATCTTGTCATAGACCACTCTAGACAAAAGAGACACAATGATTAAAGGCCATGTGGAATCCTGGATTCTATCCTGAAACAGAAAAAGGACATTGAAAAAACTGGTAAAATCCAAATACAGCCTGAAGTTTATTTAGTTAATACATTGATGTCAGTTCCTTAGGTTTTTTTTTTTTTAAGAGACAGAGTCTTTATCTTCCCTCATTAGAGTGTTTGGCGTCACAGCTCACAGCAACCTCCAGCTCTTGGGCTTTAGCCGTTCTCTTGCCTCAGCCTCTCAAGTAACTGGGAGTACAGGTGTCCGCCCCAGCGCCCGGCTATTTTTTTGTTGCAGTTTGGCCAGGGCCCGGTTCGAACCTGCCACCCTGGGTATGTGGGGCTGGCTCCCTACTGACTGAGCCACAAACGCCACCAGTTTGTTACTTTTGATGAATGTACCACAGTTATGTAAGATGTTAACATTGGAAAGGCTGGGTGAAGGTTGTATATGACCTCACTATCTTGTAACTTTTCCATAAATCTAAAATTACTCTTGGCTCAGCACCTGTAGCTCAAGTGGCTAGGCCTCCAGCCACATACACCACAGCTGGCGGATTTGAACCAGCTGGGCCTGCCAAACAACAATGACAACTATAACCAAAAAACAGCTGTGCTATGGTGGGTGCCTATAGTCCCAGCTACTTGGGAGGCTGAGGCAAGAGAATTGCTTAAGCCTAAGAGTTGGAGGTTGCTGTGAGCTATGATGTCACAGTACTCTACCCAGGGTGACAGCTTGAGACTCTTAAAAAAAATAAATAAAATTACTTCAGATTTTAAAATACACTTAATAAAGGGCAATTAATCCCTAAGTTTTATATATATGTACATGTGCAAAAAACTGTTATTGGGTTATAGGCTTTTTCTTGCTTGTATTTTCTGGTTTATCAGCAGCCTACATGTATTACTTCTGTTAAAAAGAAAATTAAAATTTTTTTTTAAAAAAACCTCATCATCAATTAGCCATGGGCATTCCTCACTAGGTCCCTGCCTAGACCCAACCTCCACAGCTTCTAGGAACTAGAGTGGAGTCCAGGAACCACAAGAGGAGGGCCCAGCAAGACCCTAACAAGGGAGCAGGCCTTCTCTCAGCACACTAGATCCTTAGGGGCTGTATGCTCTCTGTCTCACAGAGCTATTTCTCAGGAGCTCACTGGTCAGAGTCTTGACCTCTCCCCAGGCAGGGCTTTGCAGAAGTGGCTGCTGTGAATGGGATTCACTCCAGAAGACTCTGAATTAGGTTTTTTTCCCCCCCAATTCTACCTGAGATAGACTGTGGCCTTTGGAATGAGGGCCCAGCATAGGATGGGGTAAATAGGAGGGAGAGTTCAGGCTCTTCCTGGCCAGAGAGACAGGTATGCCTCTGTTTAAGCAAAGCCTTTATGTGAAAATACAGATTTACCAAAAAGGTAATTTCATCCTGAAATCCTTGCATGAGGATCTTTTCCTCACTGTAGAAAAACAGCTATTAGTAAAGTAGGTAAGCAGCCTCTGGCATGCCAGTCCCATATTAGCAAGGGGTGGGCACATGGGCCTACTCATTTCCCTGGTGACATGATCTACTCCTGTCTGCATTCTTGGCTCCCTAAAGTGCCTGAAGAGATCTTCCTGCCTGTGTCATCTGTGTCAGTGCAGTGGGCAGATATGTGTTCATCTGGTCAGAACAGGGTTTGAGGAGTTGTTCTTCAGGAATTTAGCTGGAGGGGAAACGAGTGTAGAATTTTAATAAAACTTCCTTACATTTGCAGGATTTGCAGGGACCTAGAACCAAAGCCTTCTCAGGGACACTGGATAGTTGACCTTGATCATGTCTGAGAAACTTCATGAATGTTTTATGTCATTCAGTTCTTGGCAAGCCAAACAATCCACTGAATTGTTTCTGTGGAAATACTAAATTGCAATTTGGATTACCAGAATCAAAATAGAAACAAGACAGCTTCAAAAATAGGAGCTTTGGAACCTGTTAGGGGCAAACTAAAAATTCAAGCCATACCCTAAAGCATATGAGAAGCTGGACCCATTCAACCCTATGAAGAGAGATTTCAAAACCCATGGTCTCTCTCTGGTTTTCATGCCAAAGCCACTAGAAACCAGTTGTATAAGCAGACTGGTAGACTTGGTTAACAATACCTAAGGCAGGAGCTATTCTACAGAAGCTCCTAGGAGAGGCTTAAGAGCTGAAGGGGAGAGGTGAGTGCTGAATGAAAGTCCAGCAGGGGGCCACAGAGTCACAAGTGAGCCCTGAAAACGTAGCATCAATTCTTTTAAAAGGGGCTCTTCAAGAGGCGTGGCCATGCGCTGCAAATGGTGACCCTGTCCTCAGTTCAGCTAGATTGCAGAGTTCCATACTCACAGGCATGGCTATCTGTCCTGACACATAAGATAGGTTTTAGACTCTAAACTCTGGCCAGGTGAACTCTGGGGGCACATTCTCTTAGCACATCTCTGCCTCTGTGAGACTCAAGCCAACACAGTTAAGTACTAGACTGACCTTATCTCAGGATCTTAGGGTTCCTCTTCTTCCTCCTGCTCCCCTCTGAGAATATGGGAGTCACCTTCTGGCCCACCTATCCTGGCTCTTTGGTATTCTCCTGGATCCGCCACTGGCAATCCCACAGAAGACTCCAAAGGGATCAAGAGACCAGGAAGAAAGACAACCCAGGGGCTTTTGTCCCTCAGCTTTGCACTCAGGAACATGATGGCAGGGCAATAACACCATCCTGCCACTTTGCAAAGGGGCTGAACTAAGACTAGTTTCCTTCCAGAAATGGCTAGGCCAGGCCAGGCCCTCACCTGGTACAAGAGTAATACTTCTGACTGAGCCATGAGATGTTTAACATGGCAGCAAAAACCAAGTGAGTTATATAAATAAGAGAAGACAGCCAGGCACAGTGGGTCATGTCTGTAATCCTAGCACTCAAGGAGGCTAAGGTGAGAGGATAGCTTGAGCTCAGGAGCTAGAGCTGAGTCCAAACAAGAGCAAGACCCCATCTTTACTAAAAATAGAAAAATTAGGGTGACGCCTGTGGCTCAGTGGGCAGGGCACCGGCCCCATATACTGAGGGTGGCGAGTTCAAACGCGGCCTGGCCAAAATGCAACAAAAAAATAGCCGGGCACCTGTAGTCCCAGCTACTCGGGAGGCTGAGGCAAGAGAATTGCTTAAGCCCAAGAATTTGAGGTTGCTGTGAGTTGTGATGCCATGGCGCTCTACCAAGGGTGACAAAGTGAGACTCTGTTTCTAAAAGAAAAAAAAATTAGCCAGGTGCTATGGTGGGTACCTGTAGTCTCAGCTGCTCAGGAGGGTGAGGTAGGGGGATCATTTGAACCCACGAGTCTGAGGTTAGGGTGAGCGAGGCAGACACCACAGCAGTCTAGCCTGGGCAAGAGTGAGAAAAGGAAAAAAAGGCCAGGTACGGTGGCTCATGCCTGTAATACTAGTACTCTGGGAGGCTGAGATGGGTGGAGAGCTTGAGCTCACGAATTCAAGACCAGCCTGAGCAAAAACTAGACCCCCCCACCACCACTCCTGTCTCTACTAAAATAGAAAAACTGAGGGCCAGGTGAGACGGCTCATGCCTATAATCCTAGAACTCTGGGAGGCCGAGGTGGGTGGATTGCCTAAGCTCATAGGTTCGAGACCAGCCTGAGCCAGAGTGAGACTTTGTCTCTAAAAATAGTCGGGCATTGTGGCGGGCACCTACTGTCCCAGCTACGTGGGAGGCTGAGGCAAGAGGATTGCTTAAGCCCATAAGTGTGAGGTTGCTGTGAGCTGTGATGTCACAGCACTCTACCCAGGGCAACAAAATGAGACTCTGTCTGAGGAAGAAAAAAAAAAAAACTGAGGCAAGAGGATTGCTTGAGCCTAAGAGTTTGAGGTTGCTGTGAGCTATGACACCATAGCACTCTACCCAGGGCAACAGCTTGAGACTGTAAAAAAAAAAAAAAAAAAAAAAAACGAACAAGGGAGGCCTTGAGAATCTGGTACACTTGATTGGACATGATTATTGAAAGGGCTTTGTCACCCAAGATAGTCTGAGGCTGTGGCAACTTGGAGAACATTAATATTTTAGGTTCTATTAAATATATACAGAGAGAACAAAGTTTTACTATTTGATAATGAATCCCAGTTGGTAGGAGGGACTCTCCTAAGGTGTCTGGAAAATGGCTTGATTTGATGGAGAGTTCTGGCCTAAGGCCTGGCATAAAAAATTTATAGAACTACCCAACCCTGTAAGGAAGAAACTTGATCTATTTTAAGAGCAGAGGGACTGTTGTTTTCTGGGGAATTTGGGTGAGAGAAGAGTTGCTGGAAAATGGCCTGGGAGAGAGAAGCAAGCATCTTGCATGAGGCCCTTCAGGAGCCCTTTGGAACTTCTGAAGCAAAACACCAAAAAGGGAAGTTGCAAAAGGATACTATAGAGAGTACCCACTTCCAGGACAGGGCCTGGCCCACAAAGAGCTGCTTGAATGATAGGAAAGTAATCCCTGTCCTCAACAGGTATTTATCAAGTATGTACTGGTGTCACACTCTACTGGGTACTGAGGACACAGCAGGGACCAGGCAGATGCTCTCCCTTCTAAAATTTAGATTCCATTGGGCAAGGCAGGTGAAACACGTATACAAATACATAATTTCAAATGGAGTGAGAAAATTAAAAGGAAGGGAATGGGTGGTGAGTAGAGTGAGAAGCTAGAGTTTTATGAGTAGGAGGGGGTCCTGGGTGGCTCTCTGGGCTCCAGGTCCATAGACCTACCACATCCGCCCCTGTGTAGCCACATAACAGCTCCAGTAGCATCTGAACAGCCAGAAATGTTGCATGCTCCAGGGATGTGCCTGGTATGTGACACTCACCAAATCTGGCAGGAGCACATTAGTTAATTAAAAAATGTAATGCACAGCCTGAAATCCCAGCACTCTGGGGTGCCCAGGAGGCAAGAAGATCCTAGGAGCTCGGGAGTTCGAGACCAGCATAAGCAAGAGCAAGACTCCCATCTCTACTAAAAACAGAAAAATTAACCAAGTGTTGTGGTGGGCACCTATAGTCCCAGTTATTTGGGAGGTTGAGGTAGGAGGATCACTTCAACCTTGGAGTTTAAGGTTGCTATAAGCTAGATTGACACCATAGCACTCTAGACTGGGCAATAAAGCGAGACTCAGTCTAAAAAGCCTCAGGAATAAAGAAACAATATCCTTCCCTGATGATCACCAGAAACAGGCATCATAATTCTAATTAACCAAGGCTTGGTAGGTAAGTTTACCTCTTGTTCTACAAAAACACCTAACTGATGCAGTGGCTTGTGCCAGTATCCTAGCACTCTAGGAGGCTAAGATTGGTGGAATGCTTGAGCTCAGGAGTTTGAGACCAGCTTGAGCATGAGACCCCGTCTATACTAAAAATAGAAAAAACAAGCCCAGAGAGTGCCCATAGCTCAGTGGTTAGGGTGCTGGCTGCATGCACCGGGCTGGTTCAAACCCAGCCTGGGCGTGCTAAACAAACAAACAAAATAGCCAAGTGTTGTGGCAGGTGCCTGTAGTCCCAGCTACTAGGGAGGCTGAGGCAAGAGAATTGCTTCAGCCCAAGAGTTTGAGGTTGCTGTGAGCTGTGATGCCACAGTACTCTATCGAGGGTGACATAATAAGAGTCTGTCTCAATTAAAAAAAAACAAGGCCAGCATGGTGGCACATGCTTGTACTTCCAGCTACTTAGGAGGTGAAGGCAAGAGGATCCCTTGAACTAAGGAACAAAAGGTCATGCTTTGGAAGTTGGATAGACCCCTTGTAAGAAGGCTATAGTCATAAATACTGATGTAGTTATCTCAATGGGGTCTTGACTTTGAATTAAAATGACTAAATATTAAACTGTTCAACTTGGAGTAATAAAAGATTTCTAGATACTGATCCCTTATGCTAATAGCTCAACAGGCACCTAAAGTCTGCCTGAAAAGGGTTGGAAGGAACCCTTCTTCCTCCCTTGTGCAAGCAGTGAAAACCAGCAGGGAAGCGGTGGAAGCTGGTAGAGGGCAGGGTGAATAGATATCCAGTGAGGCTCACAGGGAGAAGAGAGGCCAGGATAGCCTGAGACACAGCCCATATCTGAACCTCCCAGTTCTCAGGGCTGCTGTGATTTCCTGTGGCTCTGTTACAGGCCACAGGAGGCTTTTCCTCTGGAAATGAGAGTGAGAGTAGTTTGGGCTGGTGTCTGGCAACTCTGCCAAAGGTATCACAAGCAAACTGAACTCTAGATTTTTGGGGGACACAAATTTCTGAAAATAATGTAAAAAATAAAAAAAGAATCAAGAACCATTGTTTTCTATAATGTTCCACTCAGTGACCCCAATGTGATTTATTGTCCTGGCTTGAAAATGGCCAAATTTTAGAAGCCGTCAATCCCATATAATACAGGAAAAGAAAAAGAAAAACCAGTTTGAATGAGGTGGTGTTTATTAAAAATCATTCTGTGAGAGTCTTAGGGACTAAAACGATGGTATGCATCTTATCTATTTGATTTCTTTACTGTTTACTAAATTATAGCTGTATACATTAATACAATCATGGGGTTGTATCTGATTTCTTAAGTAAAATCAAGAGATTAAACTGGGAGATCAGTTCAATAAACTTGAAAGAAAATATTTATGCTTTTAAATAAGGTTTTTATCTTTGTTTTTGATTATAAAAGAAATGTAATTCTGTAACATTACAATATCACACTCAAGCACAAAAGGGCGTTACTTCTGCTGGCCCCTGTTACTCTGTTGGAAAAATTCAAAAACTTTAGCAAGATATAAATGGAAAGAAGCAAAGTTTCATATTAGCCTACAAACACTGTCATCAGTTTTAAAAGAGTGACTGAAAAGTAGAACAGGGCGAAAAGCAGCTAGGACGAAAAATGGCTTGAGAACAGTGGTGCTCTGGACATTTATTTGGCGCCTGTTACTTCTTTCACAGGCAGCCTTAACACTTTCTCTGTTCACAAAATGGGAGATTTAGTGTGTCCTATAATGTGACCACTGACCAGAACTACAGTGTATCCTAAAAGTCACCCATAAAGTCAGCAGACATAGAGAAAATGGGAAATTATAGCTAAATGTAACTTTATTTACAAAATGGTCATTATAAAATTTTACTAAATATTTACAAAATATTTTCTACATGTTAGCTACCTCTTTGTAAAATTTTATAATGACTATTTTGTAAATAGAGGTACATTTAGCTATAATTTCCCATTTTCCCTATGTATGGCAACGTTAGACGTTATGGGTGACTTTTGGTACACTCTATACCAGGCATCCTCAAACTTTTTAAACAGGGGGCCAATTTACTGTCCCTCAGACCGTTGGAGGGCTGGACTATAGTTTAATAAAAAAAAACTATGAACAAATGCCTATATACACTGCACATATCTTATTTTGAAGTAAAAAAACAAAACGGGAACAAATACAATCACACTGACTCATGTGGCCTGCGGGCTGCAGTTTGAGGACCCCTGCATAAACACTCTTTCAATATTACAGGCTAAAAATAAGAAAGAAAAATATCCTGAGGCCCAGAAAGATATTGGTCACATATAGGGAATATTTTGAAAACCAAAAACATTGGGAGTCACGCTGCTGCAGCAATGGTTTTATGAGACCCCTTTTACTACTCCATAAGCCTGCCCCTTTCACCAAGCAATGCCTCACAACCAGGCTGCTGCCCCCAGCTCACATCACTGCCATCTTTATGTTTCATTCCAATAAATAAGGATGACTTATCCCTTATGCCCTTTGTCATGCTTAGCACCTTGGTTTTCCAGAGTGCTGGACCTGCCCTTGTATGCCACTGACACTGACCCCATGGGTCCCAAGTAGGCTTCAGTGTCTTTCTGTTGTTGGTGAGGCTAAATGTTCTGCAATTTGTTTTTCTACCTGAGACCAATAAACCATCAGCTAAAGTCACTGTGGGCTGGTCAGAAGCCATCATCACTGCTATCAAAACCCAAGTCATACAGCAGATTCTTCCCTGGCTCCTTGCACAGAGAGGGCTCTGAACTTCCAAGGTTGAGGTCACTGAACCAGCTCATCTGATGATCCCTCTGGGAACTGCTGGAAAGCAGGCTGTTGTCTTGGGAAGAGGACTGGCTGAGCTGCAAGAGGCTACCTTGTACTGTCTTTGCTGTCTTACTGGACATGACTGTACCTCCCAGAATAGGGCAGACTGACTTTGTGAGACTCCTGGGGCCCTGTAGATGTAGGGGCTGAGCAAGAGGTTCCTGCTGCCCCATGAGGGGCTTTTGTGAACCAGAAACTGAAGACTGAAGACTTTGATATTTAGAACTGAAAGCACAGGTCTTGCTTGGGGTTTGTTCTCTCTTCTTGGCTAGGAGCCTGCCTCTGTGGGCTTTCCTGGACTGCTGCTTCTTGCCTTTTCTCCCTCTTTCTACAGTCCTGCCTTTCTGTTTAATCGCCAACTGTTCACATGGGTCACACAAAAACATGCTTTTGGCTTGACATTTTTGGCAGGCATTCTTAATGCTGGTTGCAAAGTTGTTAAAGTCCATAGACTTGAATGGTGAGGTTCCTTGGGAAACTGGGTCCCTGTCACCAGAAACCTTGTGGCATGGGATGCTGGAGCCATGGTTCTTGGGATCTGTTTTAGTAATGGCCCAAATCTTGCAGTTAGTCTGCACTGCCTTGTCCTTTACATCACCCCAGACACTGGATTCTCCAGGCTGCAGGGGGCCTATACTAGGATTCCATGAAGCAGGGAGGGGCTGGGCCTGCCATAAAACTTGTTCCTTCGAGATGTATTGTTCCTGCCTGGTAAGATTGAGGCTCTGGGCCAGAGGTGGCGATGTCTGAGAAGTGTTGTCTTTCACATGCCCAGGTACCCGGGGCACTGAGATCAAACTCTTCAGCTCTGCTAAGACACTGGGCACATTCAGCTGGCCTATCTTGTCACACAGCTGCTGGAAGTCCTTATTCTGCTGGGCAACTAGAGTTTCAAGGTGCTTCAAGTTTGATTTCATTTCTATAAACTCTGCTTGTCTCTGGGGACAGACAGTGGGAAAGAAGAGAATGGTAGACAGTGCAAGTTAGAACGCACAATAAAGTGTGAGAACAGACTAATAGATGTGCTACCAGAATCAAGGCTTTCTCCTTGCAGGATACCTCACAGGGTTAGCACAACTACACACTGAAATTGGACCCCTGGGGCCCATATAACACCAAGAAACCTTGGGGAAGGAAGCTAACCTATACCCTGGCTGATTACCAAGGGGCTTTTGCCGAAAATTTGCAACTTTAAAGGTGTCTCTGTGGGTTTAATGACAAAGCCAAATATGCCCTGGAGGAAAGGGGCTGAGGTTTATACTTACAGCTTCAAATCTCTTCTGCATCTCAAGGATGGCCTGCTCCATGTTGCCTTTGTCCTGTACTGCCTCAAATACCAGGTCATTTTGGGCTCGAGCAGTCTCTTGCACTAAATAAAGGACAATGACAATTCACCTCATGAAGACTATGGTTGCCCCACCTACCCAGACCACAACAGTGAAAGGGAGCAGCTAGATGTACACATGGACCATTTGTGTCTTCTCTGCTAGTATCCAGGGCTCTGTCCTCTTAGACCAGAGTGGTTACTCCAGTCTCTTCTTCCTTCCCTTCCTAGAAGATTCTGGCCAGGCCAGACCCAAACCCGGCACTTGCTACGGACCTTTAGAATCTGTTGCCCGGATGACAGCACCAGTTTCCTCCATGGCTCTCTTTTTTGGACCCATCATCAAAATGGTATTTGTAGAATGACCCCTCTAAAACCTTCAGAGAAACTTTCAATGGTACCTACTAGTCACTGGACAAAATCTAAATCTTTAAATTGACTAACATAACCTGGGCTCACTTCTTTTTATGTACTTCTCCTCCTCCTTGTACTGAGGCTCTGTTTGCTGAACAATTTCTTCTTACCACTGGCCTTTGTGCAAGCTGTTTCCTCAGCTTGGAATCGTCCTGCTTCTATCCCTGTCACCCACCTCTCCCCCCAAACACCAGCTTAGTCCAACTAATTCCTATTCTTCCTTCTGCTGTCAGCAGTCACCTCTCAGAAAACACCATTTCCCACTCAGCTTGGCTGTTCTTTCTCTGTTGATGGCACCGTATGTGTGCCCTACCCTCACTTATAGCCCTCCACTTAACTTATCCTGTTTACTGTTGGTCCCAAATAGACTAGGGCACTGGGTGCTAATCACATCAGGATTGATACTGATTTTTCTCTATTGCATGTGAAATGCTTTTTAATTGTATTTTTCACAGGGTAGTTTCCCTAGGATGCATGGAGAGAATCTATACATACACATACATATTTTATTTAACAACACATTGTATTGCAATTAATCATTGCCATTCTCTTGCTAAACTATTGGTCATGTCAAATTGCTCTTACATTGGTTCAACAAATGTTTAATGAGCACATAAAATAATCCCAGGCACTATGGATATAACAGTGATCGAGGCAGATAAAGCCTTACTGAAATTAGTCTTATCAGAGAAAATAGGTAGTTAATGAGTAATTATACAAATTACTCTTTATAAATATAATAAATCCTCTAAAGGAAAGTATACAAAGGTTGAGACCATGTAACTGCAAAACTAGTCAATCTCAGGGGTAAGATTTCCCTAAAGAACTGATATTATCACTAACTTAAGGGGAAAGAATGTTGGCAACAGAAGAAAGAGTATGTTCCAGAAAGAGGAACCATGTGATCAATGCAGCTGAAGCATGATGAGAACAAGGCTAGAAGGCAGGCTATGGGCCAGGCAAAGATCTGTGGACTTGCTTCTAGACTTTATTCATGGTTAAGCAGAGAGTTTGCATGTTTACATTTTCTCATTAAAAAAAAACTCTGGCTTGGTGCCTGTAGCTCAGTGGTTGTGGTTAGGGCACCGGCCACATACACCCGGGGCTGGTGGGTTCGAACCCGGCCCAGGCCTGCTAAACAACAATGACTATTACAACAAAAAATAGCCAGGCATTGTGGTGGGCACCTCCCAGCTACTTGGGAGGCAGAGACAAGAGAATGGCTTAAGCCCAAGAGTTTGAGGTTGCTGTGAGCTGTGATGCCACGGACTCTACCCAGAGCGACATACTAAGACTCTGTCTCAAAAAAAAAAAAAAGAAAGAAAAAAAAAAAAGCCTGTTGTGAATAGGAATAGAAAAGCCAGTGTGTGGCACTCCCGTAGCTCAGTTGGTAGAGCACCAGCCACATACACTGAGGCTGGCGGGTTCAAGGCTGGGCTAGACCAGCTAAAACAACAACAACAAATGCAACAAAAACAACAACAACAAAAATAGCCTACTGGGAGGCTAAGGCAAGAGAATCGCTTAAGCCCAAAAGTTGGAGGTTGCTGTGAGCTGTGATGGCATAGCAATCTACCCAGGGTGACAGCTTGAGACTCTGACTCAAAAAAGAAAAAAAAAGAAAAGCCAGTGTGCTCTTGTAAAAAGTAGTAAAAATGTGAATTTTACTGCTATTTAAAAAAATTGGGTCCAGTAATTTCGCATAAGAAGCTTTGGGAGAAATAGCTGGGCTTGTGGCAGGCACCTGTAATCCAAGCTACTTGGGAGGCTAAAGCAAAAGAATCACTTCAGGACAGTGCCTGTGGCTCAGTGAGTAGGGCACCAGCCCCATATACCAAGGGTGGTGGGTTCAAACCCAGCCCTGGCCAAACTGCAATAAAAAATAGCTGGGCATGTGGCAGGCACCCGTGGTCCCAGCTACTCAGGAGGCTGAGGCAAGAGAATTGCCTAACCCCAAGAGCTGGAGGTTGCTGTGATATGTGATGCCACGGTACTCTACTGAGGGTAATAAAGTGAGACTCTGTCTCTTAAAAAAAAAAAAAAAAAGAATTGCTTTAGCCCAAGAGTTTGAGATTGCTGTGAGCTTTGACGTCACTGCACTCTGCTGAGGGTGAAAAAGTAAGACTCTGTCTCAAAAAAAACAAACAAAAAAGTGAATGGTCATTGGTCACGTAGCACCTTTAGTAGGGGGCCAGCCCAAAATACCAAAGCCGGAAGGTTTGAGACTTTCCCAGGCCTGCTATACAAGAGTGACAACTGCAAACAAAAAATAGTTGGATGGGGGCGGCGCCTGTGGCTCAGTGGGTAGGGCGCCGGCCTCATATGCCAAGGGTGACAGGTTCAAACCCAGCCCGGGCCAAACTGCAACAAAAAAATAGCCGGGCTTTGTGGCGGGTACCTATACTCCCAGCTACTCGGAGGCTGAGGCAGGAGAATCTCCTAAACCCAGGTGTTGGAGGTTGTTGTGAGCTGTGTGACGCCATGGGACTCTAACACGGGTCACAAAGTGAGAATCTGTCTCAAAAAAAAAAAAAGCTGGATGTTATGGCAGGCACCTTTAGTCCTAGCTACTCGGGAGGCTGAGGCAAGAAAATCGCTTAAGCCCAGGAGTTTGAGGTTGCTGTGGGCTGTGATGCCACATTACTCTACCAAGGACAACATAGTGAGGCTCTGTCTCACAAAAAAAAAAAAAACAAGAAGAAGAAGCTGCTGTGGGATATTTTTTTACTATAGTCTCCTGAAGTTGGAACAAAATTGAACAAATGAGTTTAGTGCTTTGGAAAGTGTGAAAGCTGCTAATGAACTCTGTTTTCCACTATGGCGAGAAGTAGCCAAGTTAAAAAGAACTCATGCATTGGCTTGGCATCTGTAGCTCAAGTGGTTAGGGCGCCAGCCACATACACCAGATCTAACAGGTTTGAATCCAGCCCAGGCCTGCCAAACAACAATGACAACTGCAACCAAAAAATACCCGGGCGTTGTGGCAGGTGCCTGTAGTCCCAGCTACTTGGGAGGCTGAGGTAAGAGAATTGCTTAAGCCCAAGAGTTGGAGGTTGCTGTGAGCTGTAATGCCATGGCACTCTACCAAGGGTGACATAGTGAATGACTCTTGTTTAAAAAAAAAAAAAAAACTATCTTAATTTTGTATAATACTGCATTGGCTAGTACTATTTTTATACCGTGAAGCACCAGTTTTGCCGCAAAATAAGAAACAAACTAGTAAAAAAACATTCTACTTCATTTTTTAAAGAAATAATCTTTTTTCTTTTTGAGACAGAGTCTTTCACTCTGTGGCCCTCAGTAAAGTGCTGTGACATCACAGCTCACAGCAACCTCAAACTCTTGGGATCAAGTGATTCTCTCGACTCAGCCTACCAAGTAGCTGCGACTATAGGCTCCCACCACAATGCCTGGCTACTTTTTGTTGCAGTTGTCATTGTTGTTTAGCTGGCCCCAGCTGGGAACAAACACACCAGCCTCAAACCCACCAGCCCCGGTGTATGTGGCTGGCACCATAAACACTGAGCTACTGGCACTGAGCCTAAGTAAGAATTTATTTATTTATTTTTTTTTTTTTTTTGTAGAGACAGAGTCTCACTTTATAGCCCTCGGTAGAGGGCCGTGGCATCACACTGCTCACAGAAACCTCCAACTCCTGGGTTTAGGCGATTCTCCAGCCTCAGCCTCCCGAGTAGCTGGAACTACAGGCGCCCACCATAATGCCCAATTAGTTTATTTTTATTTTTATTTTTTAGACAGAGCCTCAAGCTGTCGCCCTGGGTAGATTGCCGTGGCATCACAGCTCACAGCAACCTCCAACTTCTGGGCTCAAGAGAGTCTCCTGTCTACGCCTCCCAAGTAGCTGGGACCACAGGCACCCGCCACAACGCCTGGCTATTTTTTGGTTGCAGCCGTCATTGTTGTTTGGCGGGCCCGAGCTGGATTTGAACACGCCAGCTCAGGTGTATATGGCTGGCGCTTTAGCCGCTTGAGCCACAGGCACCGAGCCAACGCCCAACTGTTTTTTTGTTGCAATGCAACCAGAGCCGGGTTTGAACCCACCAACCTCAGTATATGGGGCCGGCGCCCTACCCACTGACCCACAGGCGCCGCCTATTTATTTTTACTTTCTATTGAGACAGAGTCTTACTTTGTTGCCCTTGGTAGAGTGCTATGGTATAGCTCACAGCAACCTCAATCTCTTGGGCTCAAGCGATTCTCTTGCCTCAGCCCCCCTAGTTTTGGGACTCTAGGCACTCGCCACAATGCCCAGCTATTTTTTTGTTTGTTTGTTTTGTTTAGCAGGCCTGGGCTGGGATGGAATCCACCAGCCCCAGAGCATGTGGTCAGTGCCCTAACCACTGAGCGATGAGGACCCTGACTAAGTTTTGAGAAAGCAAATTTTCTCCTCCCCAACAAAAGTACAAGTTAAATTCCATATGTCAATCAATTAGAAAGAGGCTGCTTACTTATGTACTAGATTCCTGTTCCTAAACTCAATTAGCCAAATATTTTTCAGAAATCCATGTAGATATTTATAATAGGGAGCAAATATAATTATCCTTCCCTAGAAGAGTTTCTAAATAGAAATGTTTTTTAGCAACTGACCCTCACAAAAGCAGAGGATCAGAAAGGTAAACATAGTGTCTCACTCTGGATTAGAAGTGAGTGGTGCTCAGAAAGCATCTATTTGTGGTTCCACACATTTGGTCCACATACCTAGGGAAATATATGCTTGGGGTCTTCTCTTTTATAAGTGCTTTTGTATAGAATTCATCACTTTCAAAATCTAACCTTTTTTTTTTTTTTGAGACAGACTCTCACTATGTCATCCTCGGTAGAGTGCTGTGGCATCACAGTTCACAGCAACCTCCAACTCTTGGGCTTAAGTGATTCTCTTTCCTCAGCCTCCCAAGTAGCTGGGACAACAGGTGCCCACCACAACACCTGGCTACTTTTTGTTGCAGTTGTCATTGTTGTTTAGCTGGCCTGAGCTGGGTTTGAACTCGCCAGCCTCAGTGTATGTGGATGATGCCATAACCACTGTGCTACAGGTGCCAAGCCCATTTTTTTTTTTTCCAAAAAAATTTTTGCATTATGAAAATAACTCAAAATCATAACAGGATAAACAGGCATACAATGAAAAATGATTAAATTTCTCCCATGCAAATCTTGGGTCTCACTTCCACATTTAACAACATCTGCAGTTTCTAGAATTTTATATTAATATGTGTGCATGTCTGTGTATAGATCCTGTATGTGTCTCTAGAAGAGAACTCGCTTCATTTCTGTTTTGACTATGAACATTAGATATTTTTAGCTTGTTGTATAAAAATACTATCTAAAATCCATTTCTATATTTTGGACAATATCTCTGTTTTCCTGTTAAGATGATTTTGGGTTTTTGTCTTGAGACAGAGTCTCATTCTATTGCCCAGGCTAGCATGCTACGACCTCAGCCTGACTCCCAGCAACCTCAAACTCCTGAGGTCCAAAAGATTCTCCTGCATTCGCCTCCTGAAGCTGAGACTACAGGTGACTGTCACAGTACCTGGCTAATTTTTCTATTTGTAGTAGGCACAGGTTCTTGGTCTTGATCTTGCTCAGGCTGGTTGCCAACTCCTGACCCCAAGGGATCTATACAGCTTAGCCTCCTAGAGTGCTAGGAGGCATGAGCCATCACGCCCTGCCAAGATGATTTTTTAAAAATTAGTTTCTGGCAGAAGCTGTGGCTCAGTGAATAGGGCGCCGACCCCATATACTGAGGGTGGTGGGTTCAAACCCGACCCCGGCCAAACTGCAACTAAAAATAGCCGGGCTTTGTGGCGGGTGCCAGTGGTCCCAGCTACTGGGGAGACTGTGGCAAGAGACTCGCCTGAGCCCAGGAGCTGGAGGCTGTTGTGAGCTATGATGGCACAGCACTCTACCAAGGGCAATAAAGTGAGGCTCTGTCTCTACCAAAAAAAAAAAAAAAAAAATTAGTTTCTATTTTAGCAATATGACAAGAGTTCAATTGAGATGAGTTCAGATTCTCATGCAAGTTAGAAAGAAGTGCTTTTCTACTGATCAATTTTCACTTTAGTTTTGTTCTCTCTGCTGTGCTGATAATAGCCTGAGGAAGGATCTGGGAGTCTCCTTGTATAAGAGGAGACTCCTTTTCTTAGGGACACTCTTCTCAATTCTCACTGGCTTGTCACATTACCTGACAAGATGTGTCTTTGGGCAAACTATGTGTACAAGAACAGTACCTTATTACTTTTTTTTTTTTTTTTTTTTTGAGACAGAGCCTCAAGCTGTCGCCCTGGGTAGAGTGCCATGGCATCACAGCTCACAGCAACCTCAAACTCCTGGGCTCAAGCGATTCTCCTGCCTCTGCCTCCCAAGTAGCTGGGACTACAGGCACCTGCCACAATGCCTGGCTATTTTTTGGTTGCGGCCGTCATTGTTTGGCGGGCCCAGACTGGACTTGAACCCACCAGCTCAGGTGTATGTGGCTGGCGCCTTAGCTGCTTGAGCCACAGGCACCAAGCCAGCACCTTATCGTTTTAATTTAACAGTAAACATGTGGAGAGCTGACATTACAACATCCATATAAAAAAGAGGCCAAGCACCATTATCTGTACTAATATGATTTAAGTTTCTGTTTCTCTGAAAGTGCTAGGATTCTTATAAATCACATGGTAGTTGTGTACTGTTAGGTTGTCTGGAGACCTTGTGACCATAGCCCGAGGCTCCTCCCGCATTTCACTGCCTATATTTACTCTGGAAAGAGTTACAATAAACGAGACTTGATCAGACTTCTGTCTTGTCTTCATTCTTTTGCATCCCTTGTCCCTTCTCATTCTCACCCCCTTCTCCAGGTAACCCTGATCGACTGACCCGCGGGTCGGGTCATAAACAGATTATTTCCATTCCACCATGTTCACATGAGATCTGACAACTACATTTGCAAACCTGCCACCATGTGCTTATGTTGGCAGCACTGTACTAACAGCTCAGTAAGGTTTTATAACTTTTGTACATAAGTGTCTCATGGTTATGTCTGTGGTAACATGGCATTATCTTGCTCAGAGCCATTCACTACTATGGTACTATTGTTATGTGGTTTTTTTTGTACCATTATGAGAATGTCAGAGCTTAAATTAGAGCAAGTAAGAAACATTTGTAAATTTTTTGTTAAATCTATGTGACTGGAGCTGTAACCACCGCTACGGACACTAAGCCAAGACATTTTTTTTTTCTTTTTTCTTTTCTTTTTTTTTCTTTTTTTTTTATCGCCCTTGGTAGAGTGCCATGGTGTCACACAGCTCACAGCAACCTCCAACTCCTGGGCTTAGGTGATTCTCTTGCTTCAGCCTCCCAAGTAGCTGCGACTACAGGCGCCTGCCACAACTCCCGGCTATTTTTTTGTTGCAGTTCGCAGGGGCTGGTGCCCTACCCACTGAACCAGAGGTGCCGCCCGCAGGCTATTTTTTTCTTTTGGTTGGAGTTGTCATTGTTTGGCAGGCCCAGGCTGGGTTCGAACCTGCCAGCTCTGGTGCATATGGCTGACGACCTAGCTGCTGAGCTACAGGCACCAAACTGTTGTTTTTTTTTGTTTTTTTTTTAAATCAATATAGTGTTAATGTGAAATTTCCAGGTGGTGGTGGGGGTCCGCTTCATAAAAGATGCATTGTTTCCCGCGCCTGTACTGCTCCTGTTCCTCCAAGACTTTTTTTTTTCTGAGAGAGTTTCACTCTGTAGCCTCAGGCTGGAGTGGCATAGCATCATCATAGCTCATAGAAACCTGCAACTCTTAGATTTAAGTGAACCTCCTGCCTCAGCCTCCCCAGTAGCTGGGAATACAGCACACACCATAAGGCCTGAGTCATTTTGCTGTTTTTAGTACAAAGGAGGTCTCACTTTTGCTTAGGTTGGTCTCCAAATCTTCAGCTCAAGAAATTCTTCTGCCTCAGCCTCCCAGAGTGCTAGGATTATAGGCATGAGCCACTATGCCCAGCCTCTTCTCCTATTATAGAATAATATTGTCTCTTAGTTTTGTTGATACTGTCCTTAGCTGTGCAGAAGCTTTTTAGCTTGATCAGGTCTTATTTATTTATTTTTGTTGTTGCTGCAATTGCCAGAGTTACCCTCTGAAAATTAAAGAAACATCAGGGGCAAAGGATCAAGAGCCCTGTCCCTATTATAAGCCAGATTCAAGTCTAGTCTTCTCTCTGACTTGATCTTGGCTTGGGGTTTAGGGCATTTCCATTCCTTTTTCTGGGACTTAAATACCACAATTTGGATGGAATCCTCCTTTTTGTACTTCACTCAGTTTTATGTGTAGAACAAAATACAGAGTGCTTTCCTTGAGCACTTATAAATGTATTATTCTATCACATAATACAAAGAAAGCACCCCTGTTTTGCTTCTGCTCTCTGCCTTGCTACTTCTTGTAGGAATAACTGTCCTGAACAGGCTTCCAGAACCACTTTCCAAACAGATGCTACATTTGCCCTGTGTGTGGGATTTCAACCCAGGTTGAAAGCCAGCAGTCAGTTTAGTGCTCCTTTGCAAAGTGATGGGGATTCATTTCTAGGCCACACAAAGGCATTAATTTTTGTAAATATGAGCAGTCTATCCCATGGCATCTTAATAAGTTGCCTTTAACTTGTTTAAAATAAAAAATAGGTCAGCTGTGGTGGCTCACACCTATAATCCTAGCACTTTGGGAGGCTGAGGCAAGTGGATTGCTTGCACTCATGAGTTCGAGACCAGCCTGAGCAAAAGCAAAACCCTGTCTCACTAAAAATAAAAAAAAAATGAGGCAAGAGAATTGCCTGAGCCCAAGAGTTGGAGGTTGCTGCTGCTGTGAGCTATGATGTGACAGCACCCTAGGGCAACAGCTTGAAACTCAGTCTCAAAAAAAAAAAAGAAAAAAAAAAGTGAGACCTTGTCTCTACTAAAAATAGAAAAACTAGCCAAGTGTGGTAGCAGACAACTGTAGTCCCAACTACATGGGAGGCTAAGGCAAAAGGATTGCTTAACCCCAAGAATTTGAGGTTGCTGTGAGCTATGATGCCACAGCACTCTACCTAGAGTGACAAAGTAAGACTTTGTCGCAAACATAAATAAATAAATAAATAAAATTGGCTTGGCACCCATAGCATAGTGTTACAGTGCTGGCCATATACACCAAGGCTGGCGGGTTTGAACCCCACCTGGGCCAGCTAAACAACACTGACAATTGCAACAAAAAAATAGCTGGGCATTATGGTGGGATCCTGTAGTCCCAGCTCCTTGAGAGGCTGAGGCAAGAGAATTGCTTAAGCCCAAGAGTTTGAGATTGCTATGAGTTGTGACACCATGGTACTATACTGAGGGCAACATAGTACAACTCTGTCTCAATAATAATAATAATAAATAAATAAAGGCAGCCAAGTGCAGATGCAAAGTCATCAGCTTACTATTTTGCTGAGAAACTGGTGATTAGATAGGGATCTACCTAATGACAACTGTGTATTGGCTCTCTTCTTTTTATAAGGGCCAGGCCCATGGTCTTATGTAAATGTAAATCACTGGCTCTGCACCCATACCTCAGTGGCTAGGGTATTGGCCACATAAACTGGGGCTGGCAGGTTCAAACCCAGCTGGGCCTGCTAAAACAACAATGACAACTACAACAACAAAAAAAAAATAGTCAGGCATTGTGGCAGGCACCTATAGTCACAGCTACTAGGGAAGCTGAGGCAAGAGAATTGATTAAGCTCAGAGTTTGAGGTTGCTGTGAGCTGTGACTCCACAGCACTCTACTGAGGGCGACAAAGTGAAACTCTGTCTCAAAAAAAAAAGTAAATCACTAATTGGCAGAGTAGAGGTTTTTACAAACTACAAACTATAACTGAAACGGAAATTCAGAATGATATTGTAGTCTGGTGTGGTGGCTCACACCTGTAACCCTAGCACTCAGATGGCAGATCACTTGAGCTGAGGGATTTGAGATCAGCCAGAGCAAGAGTAAAATCCCATCTCTACTAAAAATAGAAAAAATTAGGCAGGCGTTGTGGTAGGTGCCTGTAGTCCCAGCTACTTGGGACACTGGGCTAGGAGGACCGCTTGAGCCCAAGAGCTTGAGGTTGCTGTAAGCTATGAAGATGCCATAACACTTAACCCCAGGTTGGCAGAGTGAGACTGTCTCAAAAATAAAATAAAATAAAATAAAATAAAATAAAATAAAAATAAAAAAGAGAATATGATGTGATTTTTCTACAGAACTGCTCTCACTATAATCAAGGAAGAACAGCAGGTGACTGGAATATTTCTAACTCCTAAGGGGAGAGTGTCTCTATAGACAACATAGGCAGCAATTCAGTTGGGATTCAGGGATGCTGCTAAATCATGTCAGTCAGTGAGATGAGAAACCTGGTAGAACTACATGGGAGGCAGCAGGGTTACTGGATGGGGGATTAGTGTTTCACAAAAAGGCATCCAGAGACCACAGGGTTGTCATGTAGAGGGGAGTCCCACTACCTAGCTGATTGAGCTCCACATTTCTTTAGAACTAACATCATATACCCACTCTCTCATCTGAAACCCAGTATGGAACCTCACCACTGGAAACCTGGCTGAAGTTAGAAAGTCCATGTTTATCACTTGCCAGTACCCTCTGCTGATAACCTCAAACACGAGACACTCACATGTCTTGGCCACAGTCTCCAAAGAATCCAAAATAGATTGGCTTCTTAAACTAAGATGTTCTTCAGACTTTTCCACAGATGTCTGCAACTAAGAAATGCAAAATTAATAAAGAATTCACTGACTATTGCTTTATTTTATTAATTGGGAGAATTGTCATTTAATGATTTTAAAAGTTAGTTTAAACATTGCTCTGCTATGTGAACTAAAGCCAATACAATATAATTATCAAACTTCTTAAAATGTAAGATGTTCTAATTCCTTGAAATGTAGTTATACTTACCCTATGAATGCTTTCTGTAACATGGGAAACAAAGTTGTATAGAGTCTCACTAGAATAGGAGAGAAAAAGGAAAATCAATCTTTGTGAAATACTAAAGTGATATGTATTTTAACAGAATTGATTCCATAAAATATGGCAGATTTCCAACTCTTCTGGCATCAAAACACTGCTTGATCAGAGTTGGAGACTCAAACCTGAGAAATCTTAGCACCCAATAATTTCTACCCTTTTCTTTTTATGATCCACTTTATATGTACCTTTTTTCTGATAGAACAAATAATAGACATCTATTGTAAGCAATATCTGATTTTTTTCACTATTTAAGAGAAAATAGTGAGAGCTATATCATAAACCTTTTGATAGGTTATATCAATTGTTACAAATTTCCTTCATGTAGTCAAAGACAACAGTAGGAAAGGTACCATTCTCTGAACTCTTATACAAAAGAAAAAAGAAAAAATGCAATGGTGCCATAAATTTACCCATCAATTTCTTAAGACTGAGTTAGAGAATTTAACCAAATGTTCTAAGTATTAAAATTACAGACATCGCTGTATACAACTTGAAGAGTCTTAAGTTTGTTCTTTTTCTGAATACAAAAGAACTATTATTTTGCAGACATAGATTAGAACCATTTCCATGACAATGCAGGTCAATTAAGAGTTGGAATTGAGTCTTGCTTTTTTTTTTTTTTATTTTTTAGATTTTTTTTTTTTTTCATTTCTTTGTTTTTTATTGTTGGGGATTCATTGAAGGTAGAGTCTTGCTTTTTAAAGATAACCATAGCACTGCTCAAATTTTCCTTTCTTGATTTTACAGGTTTGTAAGCTTTCTGGTTGGTTGAGAAGCAATGAACTGTAGTCTCATGCATGTTCTCATTACCAACAATGTTTGTTTTTACCCTTAATGATAAAAGTTTCTTAGGCAATAGTGGCATCACTCCCACTGTGCAGTGTCACCACAGCTGTGCCAACACCAAGGGGAAAGTGCAATGCATGGACCTGCTATGTGAACACTGAAATAGCAGTACATAGCTTCTCACCAGCACACTATGCATCTGCCCTGATCCCAGAATGATTGCGTGACACAGACTCAGGACAAAAACTCACAAACACATTCATTGGAGTATAAGATGTCTTACGGTCTTTTGTTGATGTTAAAAATAGTACATAGGCGGGGCAGCGCCTGTGGCTCATTGAGTAGGGCGCCAGCCCTATATACCAAGGATGGCGGGTTCAAACCCAACCCTGGCCAAACTGCAACAAAAAATAGTCGGGCGTTGTGGTGGGCGCCTATAGTCCCAGCCATTCGGGAGGCTGAGGCAAGAGAACTGCCTAAGCCCAAGAGCTGGAGGTTGCTGTGAGCTGTGACTCTACTGTACTCTATGGAGGGTGACGGAGGGAAACTCTGTCTAAAAAAAAAAAAAAAAAATAGTACATAGGCCTAAAAATGTATTCTCTCCAGATTGTAAAAGGTTAGTTAAAACTGTTTAATCCATCCACTTTGTGGATGTACTGATATTAGAGAGCCATCTATTAAGAAATACACCATACACCATATACTAATATTGGAGTTACCTATAAGGTATGTTCCCTATATGAACATAGGTAGGTATGTTTCCTATAACTAAATACCATGCACTTTTGAAGTTACTCACTTATGACCAAGGTCAGTGGTTGGAAAAATCTAGGACAAGCAGAAATAGCTTTGATTTGGAAGATCATAGTAACATACAACCAGGAAAAAATCCACAGGAATGGTTGGATTACACAGTCTACCTTAAAAGATGGCTAATTGAACACTCTATCCTGCCCTCTCTCAAGGAATATGCCACTTGTTAAAACTCTCAGCTTTCGGGTGGTGCCTGTGGCTCAGTGAGGGGGCGCCGGCCCTATATACTGAGGGTGGTGGGTTCAAATCCAGCCCAGGCTGAACTGCAACCAAAAAATAGCCGGGTGTTGTGGCGGGTGCCTGTAGTCGCAGCTGCTGGGGAGGCTGAGGCAGGAGAATAGTGGAAGCCCACAAGCTGGAGCTTGCTGTGAGTCCTGTGATGTCACGACACTCCACTGAGGGCAGTAAAGTGAGACTCTGTCTTTACAAAAAAAAAAAAAAAAAACCCAAAAACTCATCTTTCTCATACAGGCTACAAGATACTCTATTTACATTTAAAAATAGATTTTCTGGCTTGGCGCCCACAGTGCAGCGGTTACAGTGCCAGCTACATGCACCCAGGCTGGTGGGTTCGAACCCGGCTCAGACCAGCTGAAACAACAATAATAATAGCCAGGCATTGTGATGCGTGCCTGTTGTCCCAGCTACTTGGGAAGCTGAGGCAAGAGAATCACGTTAAGCCCAAGAGCTGGAGGTTGCTGTGAGCACTCTACTGAAGGTGACAGAGTGAGACTCTGTCTCAAAAAATAAATAAATAAAAATAAAAATAGGTTTTCTTCTTCAGCATAGTGGAAATCCCCAGACAACTCAGTATGGTGTCTGCCTAGCACAGGGGCAGAACAGTTTTATTGATCTCTGAATTTGTCCAGTCATTTCGAATGTCATCCAGATCGTTATCAAAATCCACGAGTGTTTCGTAGGACCAGCTACCAGGAGCGATGCCAAGATCTTCTGTGTCTTTGCCCAGTCTTTGTAGTAGTCATGGTGTGTATCTCTGCATTATGGCCTGTTCTCATGGTGCTCATACAAATGGATTGTAGGCGCTATGCAGTCCATTGTAAACTTGGTGTTGTCCACCATGATGAAAGCTGCGTTGCTAAAGCCCTCAGTGATTCTGGAGGCCATCTTCTCTGCAACTTGGTTGAGACTGGCATCCTTTGCTTGTTCATTAGTTTGATAATAACCAGCAATCACATAGCTATTATCTTTGCACCAAGAATCAATCAGGGTGGGGAAACTTCCAACTTGGGTCTTCCCCTTTGCCAGAAGCTCTGGTGCTTTTTACTCCTGCATTCCTTTCTGTCTAATAAAATCCTATCTTACCACACACACACACACACACACACACACAAAAGAGGCGCGGTGCCCATAGCACAGTGGTTACAACACCAGCCACATATATTGAGGCTGGCAAGTTCAAGCCCAGCCCAGGCAAACAATGACAACTGCAACAAAAAATAGCCGCGCATTGTGGCAGGTGGGCTCCTGTAGTCCCAGCTACTTGGGAGGCTGAGGAAAGAGAATCGCTTTAGCCCAAGAGGTTGAAGTTACTGTGAGCTGTGACGCCACAGCACTCTACTGAAAGAAAAAGAAAAAAATCGATCAGAGTAAGAGCCACCTCCAGCATAGGGGCTAGGTCCAGCAGAAGATAGGGATACAATCCACGAAGAGGGTATGGTGAGCTCCAGGGCCACCCAGGGGGAGGTACTCTTTGCACAGCTTCTGCTTCTCAGCCATCAGGAATCTATTGATGGTGCAGTGCGGGTACTTGGCTCCAAACTGAACCATCTTGCAGTAGGTCTAGGTGGTCAGTTCACTGTGGGCATGCTGAACCCAGAAGGGGCCCGGATGCCCCAGGCGAGAGGCTGAGGCCTGGACTCATGGTGCCTCAGTGGAGAAGCAGGACCAGGAGGCTGTGACTGCTTGACACAGCCATGGGCTGGTGGGGGCCCCCGCACAGGCCTGGTCCAGCTTGGACATTGACTCCTCCTGGAAGCCCTGCCTCAGACTCCACTAGCACTTCTGCTGGTCGCCAATGTAAAGTGGTCCATGTAGTACCTGCCAGAAAGCAGCCCAGCCTACTTTATATGTATCTTAAATTAGGTTAAATTATAGCAGCTGAAGTGGTTAGCCAGCGTAGAAAAGACCACATTTCCTCCTTATCAACAACACTAACATCAGTGGCTTCTTTCTGGTAGTCTAGAATTCGTGGATACATCTTAGTCTTATCATTTTGACTATAAAAATGACAGTATAAAAACAATTCTGGGGAAAAAATACATCACCCAGGCTGAAGTGCAGTGGTGCCATCACAGTTTATTATAATTTCAAATGTCTGGGTTTAGGTAATCTTTCCATCTCAGCCTCCTGAGTAGCTAGAACTATAGGTGCATGTAGCCATACCTGGCTAATTAAAAAAAAAATTTTTTTATAGTGACCAGAGTCATTACAAAATACTAAGAATTATAAAGGGCGTTTTGTTATGTTGTCCAGACTGGTCTTGAATTCCTGTGTTCAAGATATACTCCTGGGCTACATGCGTGACGGTTCACATCTGTAATCCCAACACTCTGAGAAGCTGAGGCAAGCAGATCACTTGAGCTCACCAGCCTGAGACCAGCCTGAGCTAGAGTGAGACCTCGTTTCTAAAAACAGCTGGGCTCCTACTGTCCCAGCTACTGGAGAGGCTGAGGCAAGAGAATCTTGAGCCCGAGAGTCTGAGGTTACTGTGAGCTATGACAACATGGTACTCTACCAGGGGTGACTCTTGTTTTTTGACTCTTGTCTCAAAAAAAGAGAGAGAGAGAGAGATACTCCCACCGTAGCCTCTCAAAGTGCTGGGATTACAGGCATGAGTCACCACATCCAGCCAATATCTTGGTCTTAAAAGACTCAGACAGGGTGGCGCCCGTAGTTTAGTGAATAGGGTGCCGGCCACACACACTGAGAGTGGTGGGTTTGAACCTGGCCCAGGCCAGCTAAACAACAATGACAACTGCAACAACAAAAAAATAGCTGGGCGTTATGGAGGACACCTGTAATCCTAGCTACTTGGGAGGCTGAGGCAAAAGAATCTCTTAAGCCCAAGAGTTTGAGGTTGCTGTGAGCTGTGACGCCACAGCACTCTACCAAGGGCGACATAGTAAGACTCTGTCTCAAAAAAAAAAAAAAAAAAGACTCAGACATGGATTGTTATTAACAAAACTTTACAGATTTTGTTGCTTTAACCTATAAAATACAAATGCAAATATCAAATTTTGAAACCCCAACAGACAACTCTTTACACCATGTCTTTTGGAGGCTCCACCAAACTAACTTTAAAAGGAGGGTTTTCAGGAATCTACAAATCATATCCTTTTTTTTTTTTTTTTTTTTTGAGACAGGGTCTCAAGCTGCTGCCCTGGGTAGAGTGCCATGGCATTATAGCTCACAGGAACCTCAAACTCAGGCTCAAGTGATCCTCTTGCCTCAGTTTTTCTATTTTTAGTAGAGACGGGGGGTCTCACTTTTGCTCAGGCTGTTCTTTTAATTCATGAGCTCAAGCAATCCACCCACCTCGGCTTCCCAGAGTGCTAGGATTACAGGCATGAGTCACCATGTCTGGCCGAATCATATACTTTATATGAAAGAGACTAGAACATTACTTTAAAATATAAAAATATTAAAAATAGGCTCAGTGCCTGTAGCTCAGTGGTTGGGGTGCCAGCCACATATACTGGAGCTGGTGGGTTTGAACCCAGTCCAGGTATGCTAAACAACAATGACAACTACAACCAAAAACTAGCCAGGTGTTGTGGTAGGTGCCCATAGTCCCAGCTACTCAGGAAGCTGAGGCAAGAGAATTGCTTGAGCCCAAGAGTTGGAGGTTACTGAGAGCTATGACACCAGGGCACTCTACCGAGGGTGACATAGTGAGACTCTGTCTCAAAAAAAAAAAAAAATAAATTTTTTTTTAAATAAAAAAGTTAATATGTTGGGTGGCACCTATGGCTCAACGGAGTAGGGCGCCAGTCCCATATGCTGGAGGTGGTGGGTTTAAACCCAGCCCCAGCAAAAAACTGCAAAAAAAAGTTAATATGTTAAGGACAGAATATTATTACATTTTAAAAGTAGAGAACAAGAAAGAATACCCAGAAATGAAAAATAGCAAAAATTTTAAAATTAAATACAAGAAGTTAGAAGATATAAATAAATATGATAGAAAATAGAAAAAACCCAAAGAGATGGAAAGTAAATGAAAGGTTAAAGAAAATTGTAGGATCAATTTAGGAGACCCAGCACATTCCCAAACCTCAGAATGAGGAAAGAATGAAAATAGAGATACAATACAAGAAAAAGTCCCAGAACTGAAGAAAAAAGTTTATAGACTGAAAGGAACTATTCAATGCCCACACAATATAACATGCTACATTAAGGTATGTTACTGTAAACTTCCAAAATTCTACAAATAATTAGAAGATCCTAAAAACTTCCAGGAAGAAGTACTCAAGTGATATATACAGATTCAGCAATCAGAATTCCATCCGAACTCTTAAAAGCAACATAGAAAGTGATAAGACAATGCAACAATACCTTAGAATTTTTTTTTTTTTTTTTGAGACAGTCTCAAGCTGTTACCCTGGGTAGAGTGCCGTGTTGTCACAGCTCACTGCAACCTCAAACTCCTAGGCCCAAGCGATTCTCTTGCCTCAACCTCCCAAGTAGCTGGGACTATAGACGCCCATCACAACACCCAGCTATTTTTTGGCCCGGGCTGGATATGAACCTGCCAGCTCCGGTGTATGTGGCTGGCACCCTAGCCACCTCAGCTACAGGTGCCAGAGCTCCTGCAGCCATCAAGCACCATGAAGACAGGAGCCACACTTTAGGAAAGAAAGACGGGAGTACTGGGAGGAAGTAGGTCCTTGAGGACCAAGAAACTAACATTCTAGCCATGTCCACAGGAATTACTAGTTTTTTAAAATTTTTTCTTTGTTTTTATTAAATCATAACTGTATACAGTGATGCATTTATGGGGCTCTGTGCACTGATTTGATATACAATGTGAAATGCTTACATTGAACTGATTAACATATCCATCACAATTATACTCTTAATAGTTTTGAAATGTACTATTGCATCATGCACATTAAGTGAGGTCCCCCCAAATCCTCTCCCTCCTCCCCTCCCCTCTCTTTCCTCTTCCTTTCTCCTTTCATTCTGATGCAAATGTCTCTGTTGTAAAGTAATTTTTGATCATCTGGGTATATACCTAGTAGAGGAATTGCAGGACTGAGCTATAGTTCTACTTTTAGTTCCTTGAATATTCTCCAAACTTCTTTCCAAAATGGTTGTATTAGCTTGAATTCCCACCAGCAGTGAAGAAGTGTTCCATTCTCTGCACATCCACGCCAACATTTGTAGTTTCGGGATATTGTGATGTGGGCTAATCTTAATTAGAATTAGATGATATCTCAAAGTGGTTTTTTTGTTGTTAGTTTGTTTTTGAGACAGAGTCTCACTATGTTGCCCTGGGTAGAGTGCTGTAGCATCACAGCTCACAGCAACCTCTTGGGCTTAAGCAATTGTCTTGCCTCAGCCTCCCTAGTAGCTGGAACTACAGGCGCCCAAAACGCCCAGCTATTTTTTTGTTGCACTTGTCATTGGTTTTAGCTGGCTCGGGTCAGGTTCAAATCTGCCAGCCTCAGTGTATGTGGCCTATGCCCTTCCCACTGAGCTACAGGCACTGTTTCTCAAAGTAGTTTTGATTTGCATTTCTCTGATTATTAAAGATGATGAGCATTTTTTCAAGCGTTTGTAAGTCATGCACCTGTCTTCATCAGAGAAGTTTCTGTTCAAGTCTCTTGCCCACATAGAAATGGGGTTATTGGGTGGCACCTGTGGTTCAGTGGGTAGGGAGCTGGCCCCATATACCGAGGGTGGTGGGTTTGAACCTGGCCCTGGCCAAACTGCAACAAAAAAAATAGCTGGGCATTGTGCCAGGTGCCTAAGTCCCAGCTACTTGGTAGGCTGAGGCAAGAGAATAGCCTAAGTTCAAGAGTTGAAGATTGCTGTGAGCTGTGATGCCACAGCACTCTACAAAGGGTGATAAAGTGAGACTCTGTCTCTAAAAAAAAAAAAAGAAAGAAATGGGATTATTTATTCTTATTGATTGGTTTGAGTTCTCTGTGGATTCTAATTATCAGACCTTTGTTGGAAGCATAACCTGCAAAAGTCTTTTCCCATTCTGAAGGTTGTCTGTTTGCTTTACTTACTGTGCTCTTGGCTGTGCAGAAGCTTTTTAGTTTGATCAGATCCCAGTAGTGGATTTTTGGTGTTGCTTCAATTGCCCAGGAGGTCCTCCTCATAACATATTCTCCCAGGCCGATTTCTTCAAGTGTTTTCCCTGCACTCTCTTCTAGCATTTTTTTTTTTTTCGAAGTTTTTGGCTGGGGCTGGGTTTGAACCAACCATCTCAGGTATATTGGGCCCATGCCCTATTCCTTGAGCCACAGGCACCACCTTTTTCTAGCATTTTTATAGTTTTATGTCTTAAGTTTAAATATTTTATCCAGTCAGAATGAATTTTTGTTAATGGTGAAAGGTGGGGGTCCAGTTTCAGTCCTCTACAGGTCACCAGCCAGTTCACCCAGCAATATTTGTTAAATAGGGAGTCTTTCCCCCACTGAATATTTCTGATAGGCTTGTCAAAGATCAAATGATGATAAGAAGCTGGGTTCTTCTCTCGGTTCTCTATTCTGTTCCATAAATCTACCTGTCTGTTTTTGTGCCAGTAAGTTTTATTCTTTGGGGGTGGGGGATGGAGTCTCAAGCTTTCACCCTGGGTAGAGTACCATGGCATCACAGCTCACAGGAACCTCAAACTCTTGGGCTTAAGCAATTCTCTTGCCTCAGCCTCCCAAGTACCTGGGACTATAGGTGTCTGCCACAACGCCAGGCTATTCTTTTGTTGTTGTTGCAGTTGTCATTGTTATTTTTAAAGGCCCGTGCCAGGTTGAAACCCGCCAGCCCCAGTGTATGTTGATGGGTGCCCTGCCCACTGAGCTAAGGGAGCTGCAAGTACCATGCTGTTTTGATCACTATAGATTTATAGTGATTTATAGATTTATAGAAAAAAACCTCGAATAGCCAATACATTACTTGGAAATAAAAACAATCAGGAGGTATCAGGTTAACAGACTTCAGGGTATACTATAAATCTATAGTATCAACAATACAAAAGAGATGGAAAGTAAATGAAGAAAAAAGAAGATTTGTAATTCTTTCTGCTTGAGTCTAGGAAGGTGGTGTGCTTCCAGATATTGGTTCATTTCCTTCAGATTTTCATGTATCTGGGAATAGAGTTTTTTGTAATAATCATTGAGGATTTTTTAATTTCTAAGGTATCTGTTATTTCTCTTTTATTGCTTCTTCCTTTTTTTTTTTTTTTTTTTGGGGGGGGGGGACAGAGTTTCACTATGTTGCCCTGGGTAGAGAGCTGTGGTGTCTCAGCTCACAGCAACCTCAAACTCTTGGGCTTAAGAGATTCTCCTGCCTCAGCCTCCCAAGTAGCAGGGACGACAGGTGCACGCTGCAATGCCTGGCTATTTTTTGGTTGTAGTTATCATTGTTGTTTGGCAGGCCCAGGCCGGATTTGAACCTGCCAGCTCCAGCATATGTGGCTGGCACCCTAGTCACTGGACAACAGGCGTCAAGCCTCCTTTATTGTTTCCCATAGATGATATTAGAGATTTTACTTTTCTGTTTCTGGTTAGGTTGGCCAAAGGTTTATCAATTTTATTAATTTTCTAGAAAACTAACTTTTTGTTTCATTGATCTTCTAAATGATTGTTTTGTTTACATTTTCATTTAATTCTGCCCTAATTTTGGTTATTTCTTTTCTTCCACTGGGTTTGGAGTTAGAATGTTCTTTATTTTCCAGTTGCTTGAAATGATCCATTAAGTTGTTGACTGTCTCTCTTTCTGTTTTCTTGATGAAGGCTTCCAATGCTATAAATTTCCCTCTTAGGACTGCCTTTGCAGTATCCCATAGGTTTTGGTAATTTCTGCCTTCATTATCATTTTGTTCCAAAAATTTGGTGATTTCATTCTTTTTTTTTTTTTTATTGTTAAATCATAGCTGTGTACATTAGTGCAATTGCCTGTACCCATTCTAAGGATGATTTCATTCTTAATCTTGTCTATGACCCAGCTATCATTTAGCCTAAGATTATTTAGTTTCCATGACTTTGTTTGAGTATGAAGATTCCTGCTGCTGTTGAGTTCAACTTTTATTCCATGGGGTCCAAGAAGATACAAGGAATAATTGGTATTCTTTTAATTTGCTGAGGTTAGACTTGTGTCCTAAGATATGATCAATTTTGGAAGATGATCCGTGGGTTGATGAGAAGAATGTATTAATATATTCAGTTTTATTAGGATGAAAGGTTCTATAGAAGTCTGTTAAGTCCATTTTTTCTAGGGTCAGGTTTAAGTCTAATATTTTTTGTTTAGTTTCTTCTTGGAAGATCTATCAAAAACTGTCAAAGGGGTGTTAAAATCTCCAACTATTATAGTGCAGGAAGATATCAAGTTGTTCATCTCCATTAGGGTTTGCTTTATAAATTGAGGCGCATTCTG
This sequence comes from Loris lydekkerianus, assembly GCA_963574355.1. Taxonomy (NCBI): domain Eukaryota; kingdom Metazoa; phylum Chordata; class Mammalia; order Primates; family Lorisidae; genus Loris; species Loris lydekkerianus. Next base: position 9,566 of record CAUYPK010035502.1, on the reverse strand, counting down.
GTAGGGTGCATAAATGTTAATTATTAAAATCCCTTCATGTTGGGTGTTTCCCTTGACAAATATGTAGTGACCATTCTTATGTTTCTTCATCTTTGTTGGTTTAAAGCGAATTGTATCTGCAAATAAAATTGCAGCCCCTGCTTCTGATTTCCATTTGCCTGTTCATCCCTTCACCCTGAGTCTGTTTTTATCCTTTAAATTAAAATGAGATTTTTTTTTTTTTTTTTTTGGTAGAAACTGAGTCTCACTTTATCACCCTCGGTAGAGTGCTGTGGCATCACACAGCTCACAGCAACCTCCTGGGCTTAGGCAATTCTCTTGCCTCAGCCTCCCGAGTAGCTGGGACTACAGGCACCTGCCACAATGCCCTGCTATTTTTTTGTTGCAGTTTGGCTGGGGCCAGGTTTGAACCCACCACCCTCCATATATAGGGTGAGTGCTCTACCCACTGAGCCACAGGTGCCATCCATAAAATGAGATTCTTGTATGCAGCAGATATCTGGTCTGAGTTTATGCATCCAGTCAGCCAACCTGTGCCTCTTTAGAGGACAAGTTAAACCAATCACATTGAGAGAATTGATAAGCCTGGTAGTATTTTGGGTGTCACGTTTTTCGAATGTCCAGTGGACATTTTGAATCCTTTCACCACTGTGGAAGTTGGAATTTGTTAAAAAATTTCTGAGTGAGTTTATTTTGGTAGTAGAGCATTATGCTGGTCATTGTGGAGGATGGATGTGAGAATATCCTGGAAAGCTGATTAAGTTATGGCAAATTTCTTCAATAGATGTATGTCATTAAAGTATTTGATTTCTCCATCACAAATGAAACTCAGTTTAGCTGGATACAGGATCCTAGGCTGAAAGTTGTTTTGTTTTAGGAGATTGAAGGTTGATGACCACCCTCTTCTGGTTTGAAACGTTTCGGCTGAGAGATCTGCAGTCATTCTGATATTTCTCCCTTTGTAGGTGATGCTTTTCTTATGTCTGGCTGCTTACAGAATTTTATCCTTCATCTTAACTTTGGCAAAGTTAATCACAATGTGTCTAGGAGATGCTTTATTTGGATTGAGACTTGCTGGGGTTCTGAAACTGTCTACTATCTGGATTTCTGTGTTTCTTGCCATGCTTGGGAAATTCTCCTCCATAATCTTTTGGAGTAGAGCTTCTATACCTTTAGGACCATCATTTTCTCCTTCAGGAATTCCTGTAAGATAAATATTTGATCTTTTGGAGTGATCCCACAACTGTCTCAGGGAATGATCAGTTTTTTCTCTCCGTTTTGTCTGCCTCTTTGAGCATTTGGGAATGTTCAAAAGCTTTATCTCCAATTTCAGAGATCCTTTCCTCTACTTGGTCAGCTCTATTACTGAGGAAGTCTACTGTATTTTGGAGCTCCTCAAAAAAATTTTCTTTGCCTTGAGCTTTGCTATCTCTTTTCTCATTATGTCCATATCTTTGGTGACTTTGTCTTTGAATTCATTAATTTCTTGAGACAATTTTAAAACTACTCTTTGGATTTCAATTTCTAACTTTTCTTCCATTCTATTCATCTTACTTTCCATCCATATTTTGAATTTAATTTCTGAAATTTCAGCCATTTGTCTATGCATGGCATCTTCAGTTGTATCTCCTTTGTCATTCCTTGGGGGATGGGGTTGATCTGCTCTGGTTATCCATGTTCCTTTGGTTCTACACCATGTTTATTTTCCACCATTATTAGAACTGGTAAGGTGAGATTTAATTGGGGTTCCTAGGTAGTAGAGATAATCAGCCCCTAATCAAAGTGCTAGGCTTTGTAATTTAGCGTCTCCCATACAATCTTATAAAGGCTCCTTTCAGAGTTTTGGCCAGAGACTATGAGGACCTATTGGTGAGATAGTGCAAGCTAGCTCTGTTTTGATATCAGCCAACCTCTAACCTATCCTAAGAACCATGATATTAGGTTTAAATCTCAGCTGTGGAGAGATACAGACAGCTGTGGGGCCCCACACCCACCCTTCAGTTCTTTTCCACTATAGAACTTTGAAGGGCAACCTCAGTGTCCCCTGGTGGACAGCCACAGACACGAGTTCTAATCAAGATTGTCTCAGGCAGTACAAATCCTGCTCAACAGAGAGGGATCTAAGGGTCTCCAACAGCACAATTGGACCCAGGGGTCCACTTCCCTGCCTGCCAGACCCAGTCCACACTTGTGTCTGCTTCTCTGCTTGCCAGCCCAGTTGGAGCCATTCTCAGCCCATGCCTGGCAAGCCTTTGCTCACCAGCCCAGTTGGAGTCAGGGGACCATGCCCTTCCCACCTGCCAGACTCTGTCCATACACAGCAAGCCTCTGCTGGCCAGCCCAGATGGAGTCAGGGGACCACGCCCCTGCCCACCAGGCGGCTTGCTGGCTCTGTTGGAGTCAGGGGATCATACCCTTGCCCTCAGGTCTTGGTCCACACTGGCAAGCCTCTGCTTACTGGCCCACCTGGGGCCAGGACCCAAGCCTCTGCTCACCAGTCCAGCTGGGGCCAGTGAGCCCTACTCGCTAAACTCAGTCCACACCAGGCAACCACTCTCCTGCTTATGAGTGTCATCAAGTGGGGGTTCTGCACCCCCTCCCACCAAACACAGCATGAACTGAGGGTCAACACCACAACAGGCTGGGCAAAGTCATAACCAGGGGACAGTTCCTCCTCCCACCAAAGGTCCCTTTCTTTCCATGTCCTGTTTTTTCCCCAACAGTCATAGATTCCATCCTGATGTTTGGAAGTCCACACTGTGCCCAGATCTCTCAGGAAAAGACCAAACACTCTGCACTCTGCAGGGGGCAGAACTTCAGACTGCCAGGAAAGGAGGGAAGGGTGGGAGTTTGGAATCGTGGGGGGGAAATATTTGTTCAGTTTTATGCCTGGTGAGGTGGTCTCTAGGTTCATAAGTGGGACCTCCTTGGAGAAAGAGACCTGGTGTTTAGCAGCTCTCTCCAGTGAGAGGTCTTTTGTTCCCCATTCCCTCATAGAGCCGGCAGCAGCCCTTCCCCCTGGGGGAAGGGTTTCCTGTCCTCTAGTCAAAAGGCTTTGTACCTGTAATTTGTTTGCTTGAATGCTATTCCTTGGAGTCACAGCTTGCTGAACTTCTTTCTTGGCTCAGCTTCTCACGTTTGGCTTCATAGAGTCCAGTTCTGTCCAGTTTTTTTCCCTCTGGTCAGGAGCATCTGCCGAGGGCTGCTACTAGTCGGCCATCTTCCCAGAATTCAGTATTATTAGTTTTTATTTGTTTTAAATTTAGCCATTATAATGGATGCGCAGTAATATCTCATTGTGATTTTAGTTTGCATCTCCATAATGGTTAATGATGTGGAGGATCTATTTGTGTGTTTAATCTGCCATCCTTACATTTTCATTTTGTTTTGTTTGTTCTTTTTAGACAGAGTCTCATTCTGTTCCCCCAGGGCTGAGTATCATGGTGTTATCATAGCTCACAGCAACCTCAAACTCTTGGGCTCAAGCAATTCTCACTACAGGCACCAGCCACAATTCAGGGATAATTTTTCTATTTTTAATAGAGATGGGGTCTCACTCTTGCTTAGGCTGGTCTCCAACTCCTGAGCTCAAGCAATCTGCCCATCTTGGCCCCCCAGAGTGCTAGTATTACAGGCATGAGTCACCATGCCTGGCCCTTACATGTTCTGTCAGTCCAAATCTTTTCCCATTTTTTATTAAGTTGTCTGTTTTCTTATTAGGTTTAAAGAGGTCTATATATGTTCTTCATACAAGTCTTTTTCTGTTTTCTGTTTTCGAGACACAGTCTTGCTCTCTTGCCCAGTCTGGAGTCAATGACATCATTATAACTCACTGTAACCTGGAATTCCTGGGCTCCAGCAATCTACCTGCAAGTAGCTGGGAATATAGGTGCATGCAACCAAATCCAGCTAATATTTAAAATTTTTTTATGGAGACAGGATCCACTACATTGCCCAGGCTGGTCTTGAACTCCTGGCTTCAGTGATCCTTTCATCTCATCTTCCCAAAGAGCCCCCATAACTTGCCTCAAAGGTCCTTATCTGAAAATATGGCTTAGTTTGCATTTCCATAATGGTTAATGATGTGGAGGATCTATTGTGTGTTTAATCTGCCATCCTTACATTTTCGTTTTGTTTGCATTTTCTTTTTTTTTTTTTTAAACTGCACAGTGACATTTGTCTTTTCTTTCTCTTAGTAGTGTCTTAGCAAAGCAATTTTTTTTTTAAATTTTTGAGTCTCACTTTGTCGCACTTGGTAGAGCACTGTGGCATCACAGCTCACAGCAACCTCCAGCTCTTGGGCTTAGATGATTCTCTTGCCTCAGCCTCCCAAGTAGCTGGGATTATAGGTGCCCACCACAACGCCTGGTTATTTTTTTGTTGTAGTTGTCCTTGTTGTTTAGCAGGCCTAGGCTGGGTTAGAACCTGCCAGCCCCAGTGTATGTAGCCAGCGCCCTAACCAATGACATTCAGGCACCAAGCCAACAGAGCAAAATTTTTAAAATTTGATTTAAACCCAGAGAACTCAAAGTTGGATCATTCATACTTTGAATTCTGGTTTCATTCTCGAATCTACCTGCTACAAGGAAATATTAAGAACTTCAAACCAATGTTTAAAAGTTTATTTTTTAGCTGCAGATATCTTATTCAAACAAATTATAAACCAAAAGCCTAAAGAACAAAATATTAAGACTGCTTTGACTGAAGTAGTAAAAACTACTTCAGTGATAGCTTGCTCATTTGCAGTCCACTACTGTAGACATAAAGAACCTCTAAAAAAACCAATAGGGGTCTAGATCCTAGATTCCTAGGGGAAATGTCTATCAATGTCTGGGAAATATTAATAAATCAACAGAATTAAAAACTTCAAATAGCAATGAAAAAATGTAGCCTATAGTTCCAGCTGCTTGGGAGGCTGAGGCAAAAGAATCTCTTGAGCCCAAGAGTTGGAGGTTGCTGTGAGCTGTGATTCCATGGCACTCTACCAAGGGTGACAAAGTGAGACTCTGTCTCAAAAGAAAAAAAAAGAATTCTGCATTATATTCTTCTTCTTCTTCTTCTTTTTTTTTTTTTTTTGAGGCAGAGTCTCACTATGTTGCCCTCAGTACAGTGCTGTGGCATCATGGCTCATAGTAACCTCCAACTCTTGGGCTTAAGAGATTCTCTTGCCTCAGCCTCCCAAGCAGCTGGAACTACAGGCACCCACAATACCTGGGTATTTTTTGTTGCAGCTGTCATTGTTGTTTAGTAGGCCAGGGCTGGGTTCGAACCTGCCAGACTTGGTGCATGTGGCCGGCACCGAAACCACTGTGCTAAGGGTGCCAAGCCTGCATTATATTCTTGACCCTGTAATAAATGATGTTATCTAACTTCCTAATCCTGATGACCTGAAAAGAAAATAAATTAAAGGACAGAATTTTAGGCAGAATAAATATACCATTCTTTTTCTTTTTTTGACACAGAGTGTCACTTTTTCATCCTCGGTAGCGTGCTGTGGCATCATAGCTCACAGCAACCTCAAACTCTTGGGTTCAGATGATCCTCTTGCCTCAGTCTTCTGAGTAGCTGGGACTATAGGCACCTGCCACAGCACCGGCTGTTTGTTCTTTTTTTTTTTTTTTTTTTTCTTTTTAGAGACATGGTCTCACTTTATCACCTTAGGTAGAGTGTTGTGGCATCACAGCTCACAGCAACCTCCAACTCCTGAACTTAGGTGATTCTCTTGCTTCAGCCTCCCAAGTAGCTGGGACGATAGGTGCCCAACACAATGACCAGCTATTTTGTTGTTGCAGTTTGGCTGGGGCCGGGTTTGAACCTGCCACCCTTGGTATATGGAGCTGGTGCCCTACTCACTGAGCCACAGGCACCGCCCAGCACTGGCTATTTGTTTAGAGACAAGGTCTCGCTCTGACTCAGGCTGGTCTCAAACCTTTGACCTCAAGCAATACACCTGCCTCAGCCTCCCAGAGTGCTAGGATTACAAGTGTGAGCCACTGCACCCAGCCCTATAACATTACTTTTCAAAGAGACCAAAATTGTGGCAGTGACCAATCACATTGACAAGAAGACAAATAAAGAGTAATTATTAGATCAACGACAAAGGCAATAGTTTTATGCAACGGTTAATTATGTGTCAACTTGACTGGGCTAAGAAATGCCCTGATAACTGGTAAAACATTATTTCTGGGTATGTTTATGAGTGTGTTTCCATAAGAGATTAGCATTTGAATTAGGAGACCAAAAAGAGACCATCATGGATGTGGGTGGTTGAAGGACAAAACTAATCTAATCTGTTGAAGGACAAAAGTACAATAAAAAGGCAAAGGAACAACAAATTAACTTCTGTTTATAAGCTGGGACATCCATCTTCTCCTGCCCTTGGACACCAGAGCCCCTGGTTCTCAGGCCTTTGGACCTAGACTGAATATACCATCTTTCTTGGTTCCCTAGTATGCAGATGCAGCCTGGAGCGTCTTAGCCTCCATAATCTTGTATGCCAATTCCCATAATAAATCACTGATATCAGTTGAATTATTTTATTATTGACACTTTGTTTCCTGTTTTGTTCAGAGAAGGTGAGCTGTCTTATCCACTTGAAAGGTTTACATACCTGTCACATTTGTCTTTTGTTCTTTTCTTTTTCTCCTCAAACTGTTCCAAGAGTCCTTTTGATTTTCCAACTGACAAAGGAAGAGGAAATAAGCTTCCATCTTTTGTATCTCCTCCAAACAGCTGGGGTTTTGCCTGGTACTTTGTGAAAATAGTAGGTTCACTCTGTTAAATGAAAAAAAAAAATGTAGCATTTCACACATAAAAATATGTATTGTGTTCACTGTTTTCTGTACAATCACATTTAAGTACAAATCACATTGCTAAAAAAACAACACAGTATGTAGTATTTCTTTTTTATTTCTGTATACAACAGAAAATTATATTTTAAATAAAGCAACTCCAGCTGGGCAATGTAGTTCAGTGGTTAGGATCCCAGCCCTGTACACCAGGGCAGCAGGTTCAAGCCTCGGCTGGGTCTGATTAACAAAAGAAATTATAATAGATAAATAAAATAAAGCAACTCTTCTTATTAATATAGTTTGTCTTAACAGATTAAAGATATTTAAAAATGTCTGCTAAAAGGGCTTATAGTCAATTACAAAAATCTAAAGGCAACAAAGAATTATTTATGCTGAGATGATGTGTTAAAGTTTTCATATTACTAAGTTAAACTCAAATTGCTGTTGCTCAACAGCTAGTGAACTAAAGACATGTTGAGAAGTTTGACATGAACTGCATAGTAGGCATGATGGCACATGATAAGCCATTTTCTGTATTCATAGGCAAAACTTACTGCGAGACATTCAGGGAATTAATTCATTTATTCTTTCATATCACTAGAGAACAATTTGTATACTGAAAGACTCATCTCAGAGCAAATTCTACTAACTTAAAGCATTGACCTAATCTTACTTATTAATTCTCCTTCTAATGCCAATAAGTCTTTTTTTTTAATGTATCAATATTTTAGTTTTCCTAGTCATAAGAGCTGCTGCAATCATAGGGCAATAAGTCTTTATATAAAAATAAACCTAGTTCTAGACCCCATTTCTGATTCATAAGAGAAGATTGCCTGATTTATAAAAATCAAGGATTTAAGAGACTCAATTCTTCATTCTGGCCCTCATTCAATAACTTGGGCCTCAGAATCCTCATTTCCTCTTTCTTTAAGGACATGATATAGTATAGTTGACTGAAGTGCACAAAGTACATAAAGTTTCTTAAAAAAAAATGTCCAACTAAAATAAAATTTATGTTACTTTATTCCTATTCTTATAAAAATACTTTTCTCTTGGCTCGGTGCCTGTGGCTCAAACGACTAAGACGCCAGCCACATACACAAGAGCTAGCAGGTTCAAATCCAGCCCAGGCCAGCCAAACAACAAAGACGCTGCAATCAAAAAATAGCCGGGCGTTGTAGTGGGTGCCTATAGTGCCAGCTACTGGGGAGGCTGAGACAGGAGAATCATCACTTGAGCCCAGGAGTTGGAGGTTGCTGTGAGCTGTGATGTCACAGCACTCTACCCAGGGTGACAGCTTGAGGCTCTGTCTCAAAAAAAAAAAAAAAAATACTTTTCTCTTATGAAATTCTCACAAACAATATAGACCAGTCTCAAGAATGTCATGTAAGGCCAGGTGCAGTGGCTCACGCCTGTAATCCTAGCACTCTGGGAAGCTGAGGCGGGTAGATTGTCTGAGGTCACAGGTTCAAGACCAGCCTGAGCAAGAGCGAGACTCCATCTCTTAAAATAGCCAGGTATTGTGTCAGGTGCCTGTAGTCCCAACTACTTGGGAGGCTGAGGCAAGAGAATTGCTTGAGCCCAAGTGTTTGAGGTTGCTGTGAGCTATGACGTCATAGCACTCTACCAAGGGTGACCACAGCACTCTACCAAGGGTGACAAAGTGAGACTGTCTCAAAAAAAAAAGAAGAAAGAGAAGAAAAACCTGCAAATATAAATATTTTTCTATTTCAGACTACCAAGTCAAATGAATCACCAGTCAAGCACAAATCCACTTAGGAGAATAATTCTTTTTTTTTCTTTTTTTTAAGACAGAGCCTCAAGCTGTCACCCTGGGTAAAGTGCCGTGGCATCACAGCTTGCAGCAACCTCCAACTCCTGGGCTCAAGTGATTCTCCTGCCTCTGTCTCCCAGGTAGCTGGGACTATAGGCGCCCACCACAATGCCCAGCTATTTTTTTCTTTTTTGGTTGCAGCCATCATTGTTGTTTGGCAGGACCGGGCTGGATTCGAACCTGCCAGCTCTTGTGTATGTAGCTAGTACCTTAGCCGCTTGAGCTACAGGAGCCAAGCCAGGAGAGTAATTCTTAAAAGATATACAATTCTAACATATATTCCAATAGAATAAGTATTCTTTATAGCTTATCTCCATGATGACTGTGAAATGTGTGCAGAGAAATTCTGAAAATCAGACTCACTTCTAGAGAATTCTGCTGTGACCGTTTTTGATATCTCAGGTGGGTACCAAAGTCCAAGGGTGCTAACATGGTCTCTGAATTTTCTGGACAGAACTGAGATCCAAAGAGGAATTGAGAATCACTGAGACTAGAATAATCAGTCTGATTATTAATCCAATTAGATGACTTAGTGGTCCTGAAATTAAGCAAGGAAAGTGTATTAAGTAGACAAATATCTTGAATAAATGAAATAATAGTTTACAACTATTTCAGAATATTTTGGATGGACTGCTAACTTGTACCTGCGAAGAAACACAAGGAAATTTTGACTTCCATACATTTTGATTACAAACTTGGGAAGAACCAGATAGAAATTCAAACAGAAAGGACAGACAGGGAAAAGGAAGGGGAGGGAGGGGGGAGGTGGGTGGAAGGACGGGGATTGGTGAGAATACATTTGTGGTGCATCTTACAATGGTATATGTGAAACTTACTAAATGTAGAATGTAAATGTCTCAACACAATAACTGTGAATTTGCCAGGAAGGCTATTTAACCAGTGTGATAAATTTGTCAACCTGTCTGTGAAACTAGTGTATG
>CAUYPK010035501.1:0-13144 GCA_963574355.1 Loris lydekkerianus | reverse complement strand
CAGGTGGACAAGTGATTTAAACAGAAACTTCTCTAAAGAAGACTGACGCAAAATCTACAATCACATGAAAAAAAGCTTATCATCCTTAATCATCAGAGAAATGCAAATCAAAACTACTTTGAGATATCACCTAACCCCAGTCAGAGTAGCCCACATAACAAAATCCCAAAACCAGAAATGTTGGCGTGGATGTGGAAGAAAGGGCACACTTCTACACTGCTGGTGGGAATGCCCTTCCCTTCTGGAAGGATGTTTGGAGAATACTTAGAGACCTAAAAATAGACCTGCCATTCGATCCTATAATTCCTTTACTAGGTTTATACCCAGAAGACCAAAAGTCACAATATAACAAAGACATCTGCACCAGAATGTTTATTGTAGCCCAATTCATAATTGCTAAGTCATGGAAGAAGCCCGAGTGCCCATCAACCCACGAATGGACTAGCAAACTGTGGTACATGTATACCATGGAATACTATGCAGCCTTAAAGGAAGGTGGAGACTTTGCCTCTTTCATGTTTACATGGATGGAGCTGGAACATATTCTTCTTAGCAAAGTATCCCAGGAATGGAAGAAAAAGTATCCAATGTACTCAGCCCTACTATGAAGCTAAACTATAGCTTTCATATGAAGGCTATAACCCAACTATACCTCAAGACTATGAGGAAAGGACCAAGGAAGGGGAAGGGAGGGGGGAGGTTTGGGTGGAGGAAGGGTGATGGGTTGGGCCACATCTAGGGTGCATATTTTTATCTATAATTAAAAAAATAAATAAATAAATAAAAATAAAATAGACAACCCCCTAAGCTGTCTCCTCAGATACTTTAAAGTTGTTTTTTCCACAGACAAAAGAGATGAATATGGAGTAAATTCCTCCAAAGGGCACTTCAGGACCCTTTGTGAACTTGAGTGACCAGCTTCTGGTGTGGGCTGCCCACATACACACAGGTGCTTTTGAGCCCTTTCTCTAACAGGTTTAGAAAATAGCCTCAGGGAAACTAGTGGAGATGATTGGATTTCCCTGACTGAGACCACCTCGGGAGGGAGAGCTCAGATGCACCTGGTAGTTGCTGCCAATCCTCCGGACCCCCTTGGCAGGTCTTCAAGGAGTCAAACACTGGGAGGAGCTGGCATGCAGGAATATATACCTATACAAGGAGACTTCTAAGGCAAGGTATGATCAATCTAGGGTTCCCACCATAGATATTTTCATCAGGACTTGGTAGATGAAAATAAAAAACACCTTTACAAACTGAATTGTGTTCTAGCAAATGAATAAATATAGCCCCTCACCTTGGACAAGGTTATTAGGTCTTTGCTATGGTTTTTGTCTGGGGTGGGGATTAGGGTGTGTGCTCTCTACTCAGGGTGGAGCCATCCAAAATCTTTGGGACTGCTTTGTTCATGACCTTGCTAAGACTAAAAAGGTATGCATGACCTGCAACATGTTTGTGCCTAAAGATGGGAGTCTGATGCTCTGAGCTCACCTAAGCCTGAGCTCACCTAAGCCTGAAAAATGGGTGTTCTCTGTCCAGCCCTGAGCAATAAAATCCTGTATCGATGTTATATTTTACAAAATGTCTCTCATTTGTAAAATGTAATAATTTGGTTGTTTAAATTGTTGAAGAAACTGAATCTTTGTCAAGGGTAAGATTATTGCCTGTTAAAACCTTCTAATTATCAGTTTGGCCAAGTAAATAGGTAACTTCATAGTGAACTGTAATCCTATTTTTGTGGGAAGTGAATTTTTAAGTAAAAGAAATAAGAAAGGAAAATGGCATTGTGTAAGGAAAGAATCATGTATGATTTATCTTGAAACAGAATAATTTTTTAAGAAAGTGAAAGCAGAGCAAAAGTTAAAGAAATTTTAGAATGTTTGTAGATTATCTGTGCAGGTTAAATAAAACTTAAAAAGGGAATTTATGAAAAAATTGACATGTGATCTAGTTGACTATATATTTCCTTTAAAATCTTTTGACTTGTAATTGTATTTAAACAAATGTTTTAAGCCTTTGATGTTTGACAAAATTTCCAAAATCAAAACTCTAAATTTGAGGCTCCGTGACTGTATCACAGTGGTTGCAGCGTTGACCACATGCACTGAGGCTGGCGGGTTTGAACTTGGCTCGGGCCAACTAAACAACAAACAACACAACTCTAAATTTGGTCTTTTTGAAATATTAAGACCACTAAAAACCTGAGAAAAATAAATTAAACTTCTTTGATTTATTAAAAATGTATAAGAAACATTGTCAAATATGAAATGGTCATTAATTTTATATGGGTTATATATATTCCAATATTATAAAGCATTAGTCTGTCCTAATGTATAAGACATTGATCTGTCCTAACATATATTGTTGGTAATAATTTTAATTCATCTAAAAAAGAAAGCATTTTTTGTAACTGACTGAATTCAAAGTTTATCCTAAAAAGAAAAAGAAATATTGAGAGAAGCTGACGAATTCTCTCAAATTCAAATTCTTAATATCTTTGAAAATTGAATACTTTCAGACTAAAAACAGACTTTTAGAACTTTGATTGAAAAGTTAACATATCTATGAGTATTACTAACCTAACTTCAAACAGAACAGAAATCAGTTAAGTGAAACTGGGCTAGTTTGTTTTGACTTTCTGTTTGAAATATTGCTGATTCTTTCTATGTTCTGTTTTCCAGAAGTCAAAAAAACCATTTTCTGTCTTTTGAACTATTTGTATGTTTTTTAGCAATGTATGTACTTAAAGGCAGAATTTGAAATATGTATTTTTTTCCTCTCTCCTTGATTTCTCCAGAATTTGAAAGCCATTTGTAAGTATTCTTAATTTCTGATAATACAGTTATTTGCATAAGTTCAATAAGAATCTGTTTTGCTCTATAGACCATGATGAAGGCATTGGTTATTTTACCAAGACTTTGGCTGGAATAGCATTTCTAGAGATGTCCAGACTGTGTTAAGGAATTAAGGTTGACTTTATAAAGCCAATAAAAAAGCCCTTTGGAAAACTGGCCAGATACCTATCAGTAACATTTCCTGATCTGTGGTAAGTAACAAAGGTAGCTTGCTGACAGGTCCGGGAATTGAAATGTGCTTGGGGACCTCAAGAGAAGAGGAATTTACCCAATGCATGCAGGTATCTAATGGCACAGATGAAATCTGGGCTCATGAAAAGCTTTCAAGAAAGTCTGGCCTGAGATTCCTTATAAAAGGTTCCAGCAAAGCCAGTTGTAAAGGAAAGAAGAGCCCAGATGGCTAATAATTAATTATTCTTTGCACTTTATGCAAATAATCAGACCCAGTATACTGAAGGTACAGTTTATTTTGGCAACTAAGTTAGTTCTGCTATAATTTGTCTTTAGTAAAGAGAGAAATTGGAGAGAGAAAAATCATTCAAAGAAAAAAAAAAAAAAACTGTGGCCCACCTGTATTAAATCCCAGCCTTGTCTGTACTGTCAATTCATAAAATGAGACATAACTGTTTTACTAAATTGATCTATTAAATGAAACTAAGAGGCTGGCCAAAAAGTATAGAATTATATACAGTAGTTATATTTACTCTGAAGTCTTAAGACTCAACAGAGGTCACCTGATAGGTACACTAGAAAACTCCGTACAGTGTTAAATGTTATCTGTTGTGCCTATATAGATACCTCAGAAGAAAAAAAAATTAATTAGAACCTGAATGAGAATTTCCCAGTAAATGGTGTAACTATAACACTGCATCCTACTGTGCCTAACCTGTATACTCTGCTGAGTCTGCTGCCAGCAGAAGTCAAATGGTTCACTTGCCTAGACATAAAGATGCCTTTTTCAGTATAAGGCTGGCTCTGGAAAGCCAGAGGCTATTTGCTTTCCAGTGGGAGAGACCAGATACAAAAACTGCGATCCAGTACACATGGACCAGGCTACCACAGGGGTTCAAAACACCCACGATTTTTAGAGAAGTACTGGCTTGTGACCTCCAGAAATTTCTGGCTGAAGAGTTAAAGTGTGTACTGTTCCAATATGTTGATGACCTCCTCTTATGGCACCTTACCTCCAAACCCCAAGACACAGACAGTCTTTTATGACATCTAGAGGTATGTGGCTATAAAACATCCAAATGAAAGACCCAGGTTTGCCAGCAGTAAGTACGTTATCTAGGATTTACTATCCAGCAGGGGGAGAAGAATCTAGGCATGGAACGGAGGCAGGCCATTAATTGCCTCCCCACCCCCACGAGCTGAAAGCAGGTTCAGGAATTCTTAGGTGCAGTCCGCTTTTGTCTTCTTTGGATCCCCAACTTTACCATCTTGGCTAAGCCCTTTTATGAAGCAACTAAAGGAGAGGAAGGAGAGCCCTTAGAATGGGAAGGAGAATAGGAACAGCCTTCTCCTAGCTAAAGATGAGGCAGATGACTGTGCCCACATTGGGGCTACCAGACTTGGCCAAGCCCTGTATAGCTCACAGAGAGAAAAGATGGCAGTGGGTATGTTAACCCAACTGGTTGGGTCCTGGCCAACACCTGTAGCTTACCTCTCTAAATAGTTGGATGGAGTGGTAAAAGGTTGGCCACCATGCTTATGGGCTCTAACAGCTACTGCTATCCTTTTGCAAGAAGCTGATAAGCTGACTGTAGGGCAGAATCTCAGAGTGGAAATACCCCACTCTGTGGTCACTTTAATGGACACTAAGGGACATTTTTTGGGTCTCTAATGCAAGAACATCCTGAACCCAACCATACTCCTTCCAGTCAATGGAAGGGAGGCTGTGCATAACTGTACAGAAGTTATAGATAATGTGTATTCTAGCAGACCTGATTAGCATGACCAGCCTTGGACAGATGCAAACTGGAATTTGTATGAAGACTGAAGCAGTTACATGACTGCACAAGGTGAGCAGTGGACTGGGTATGCAGTGGTCACCTTAACAGAGACTGTAGAGGCTACTAAGCTCCTACCCCCAAGGAACCTCAGCTCAGAAGGCTGAGTTAATTGCTTTGACTTGAGGCTTGCAACTAAGTCAAGGGAAAAATGTGAATGCTTTTCTAACTCTCCAAGTACGCGGGGCATTGTACAAGGAGAAGGGACTATTAAATTCTGGGGAAAAGAACATTAGGTATCAGCAAAAAATACTTCAGCTGCTAGAGGAAGTATGGAAACCCCAGAAGGTGACAGTGATGCACTGTCGTGGACATCAAGGAGATGCTTCCACCATCACTAAATGGAATGCTAGGGTCAGTATTAAGACAAAAAGGGCTACATCCAAACCGGACCAGGTGTCGCGAGTGGCTCCCCTCATCTCATGGGTTCTGGAACTCTCACCTATCTACTTTTGAGAGGAGAAGGAATAGTTGGCAGCAGAGGGGAACCAGAAAATAGAGGAAGGGTGGATAAAGATGCCAGATGAACAAGTAGCAGTCCCCCAGCTTCTAGAAGCCACTGTGGTGACAGGAGTCTTTGATGAAGTTGCTGGGCCGGTACCTCTACATCTCCCACCTGACAGCCCTGACCAAAAACATTAGTCTACAATATGTCACCAGTAACCAGTTCAATGCGTGCCGAAAACTGATTGTACCCCCAGGAATCCAGTCGTATAGAGCAACACCCTTCAAGAACTTTACTGAAAGTAAAGGTAGACTTTACTGAAATGCCCAGATTTAGAGGAAATAAGTACTTGCTGGTAATGGTCTACACAGACTTAAAATAGGTAAAAGCCTTGCCCATCAGGATAAAAAGAACTCCTGAAGTAGTAAAAGTGTTCCTAAAGAAATTGTCCCATGGTTTAGATTGCCACTCTGATTTAAATTTGACAATCGACTAGCCTTCATAACAGAAATAGTACAAATAATAACTAAAGCTTTGAATATCACCTGGGAACTATATGTAATGTATAGGCCTCAAAACTTAAACAGTATAAAGTACATGAAGAGGGCCATAAGAACAGGAATCAGTAAACTCTGCCAGAAAGCAAAGCTTAATTAGTATGGGCCTTGCTACTGGTATTATTCAAGGAGGCCTCTGTCAGTCCTCTGCAACTTCCCAGGAACTCCTAAAAAAAACTAGTAGACACTGAACTGAATAAATAAAAACCCTAGAAAAAATAGGAAGAAAAATCTGAACTGAATAAATAAAAACCCTAGAAAAAATAGCAAGAAAAATCTCTACTTGAGTGATTAACCGTATTCTGTTTAGTCTTTTATGTCTGTACATCCTTCCTCTCTGGAGGCTCGAGGGGACCAAGTCTAGGTCCAGAATCAGAACCTGATCCCCCTCAAACCAAAGTAGAAAGAACTTTACACCATCATCCTGACCACACCCATGGCAGCAAAGGTGAAACAAATCTTCACCTGGAGTCCCAGCAGCCAGGACACCTGGTGTGAATTAAACAACACCAGCCCAGAACATTGGACGCTCTTTGGAATGGACAATTGCCTACCACACTCACCACTCCCACTGCTGTATTGCTCTCAAATCAAAAAGGCACAGCAGGATTTCGGAGAAAGATGATGAACCCAACTCACAGAGGATCCCTTAAAGCTAAGACTTGTCCAGGAATAATTAATGTACTAGTATTAATGTGTTTAAATATCACCATAGAAAAAAAATGGCTGTTTTAAAGAAAAAAAGACCACAATCCCGTTTTAAATAAAGATTAGAAACTATATTTTTAATTAATATATATTATTTATTTCCACCTAATAGAAATCACCCTCAGTAAAACATTCCTCAAGGGACAAGAGAAGGGATAGGATTCTGTATGAAATCATTTAAATGTAAAACTCCTAACACAGAAAAAAATGGGGAGCTGTACAGCATTATACTTGCCCCAGTATAGGGAAGAGTAACTGTAATAAAGAAAATTCATATCACTGTGCTAAATAGGAACGTAAAACATTAACCTCCTATATCCAGAAATGAGTGCAGGCAGCAAAATTGCTGATCTTGAGAACCCACTATAAAAATACAATGTTAAGACGATGAAGAGGATGAAACAAAGATCTAGTTCATCCCCAAAACAGAAGGGGGGAGTGAGGTGGGATAGGAAACCCCCCAAAACCCCTTACCCTTGCTTGAAGGAAGGAAGTAAAGTAGCTAAAATAAAAATTAAGGAACAAGAGTAGCCACCAGTGTGGCACTGCAATTATTGCCTGACCCATTGTTCAGAGTAAAATTGTTTTCTTACCCAGATTTGTGATCAGTGACTGGTGATCTGTGACTGCTATAACTGTAAGTGCTGTAATGTTTTTTGCTTTCGTAACAAACCGACAACGAAAGTCGGTTGCTTGCTTGCTGGCTGGATGGCACGTAGCCCCCGATAATATAGACAATTTACCCTATATAAACCATTCTCTTCTCACAGCCTGTGCTGTTCCCTCTGTATCCACGTAGAGGGACAGTCGGTTGGCCAACCTAATAAAGACTCCTAAAATTGGCTTTAATTAATTGATGTCTCTGGTGGTCCTTTAAAATCTCACACTCTGTTCTTAGAGCATAAGAACACTTAGAATTAAAGTATGGCAGAAATAAAAATGCCAAGAAAAGTGTCGGAAGATAAAGTTGAAGTGGTCCCACAGGAAATTAAACCATCAATAAGTAAAAAATAGAAAAAGAAGTTGGGAAAGAAAATGTGCAAGAAAGCTTAACATTCACGTGACAGAAGGTCCAAAATGAGCAAACATAGAAAACAGATAAGAGGAAATTACCAAGGAAAGTTTCCAAAACTGAAGGAGGTAAGTTTTTAGGCTGAAGGAGCCTCAGGGCCCAGTGAGCACCCAGCCTCATTACAATACACATACACACACATTAAGGGGCATTAGAGAAAAACTTGAGGATGTTGGAAATAAAAAGATCCTAAAATCTTCCAGAGAAAAAGCAGATGACATATAAAATGATCAGATGATATTGGCAATTCAACTACTCTGGAAGCTATGATATAGTCAGAATTCCAAAAAACACCTTTTCCACTTAGGATTCTAACCCATTCAAATTATTATTATTTTTTAATATCAGGTTAATGTGAGGGTACAAACAACCAGGTCAAAATATTTGATTGTGTTAGGTAGGGTCCTTCTCGGGGTTATGATCCACACTCAAAAGGTGTGCCAAACACCCCACACTGTGCCTACTCAAGGGTAGCACCCCAACTCCCTCCTCTTTCCTCCCTCCCTTGTTCCTCCTCCCCCCAACTTGAATTGAATTGAGTTTTTCTCCTATGTGGGCATGCATTAGGTCATCTACTGGCTTCATGTTAGTATTGAGTACATTGAATAATTGCTTTTCCATTCTTTTGATACTTTACTAAGAAGAATGTGTTTCAACTGCATCCAGGTTAATACAAAAGATGTGAAGTCACCATCTTTTTATGGCTGAATAGTATCCAGGGTGTGCATGTGGCACAATTTGTTAATCGATTCCTGAGTTGATGGGCATTTAGGTTGTTTCCACAGCTTGGCAATTATAAATTGAGTTGTGATAAACGATCTAGTTCAAATGTCCTTATGATAAAATCATGTCCATTCAAATTATTTATCAGGTAGGATAATAAACTGAAAACATTTTGAAATGAGAAAAATCTAGAAGTTTTCTCTCTCAGAGGCTCTTCTATGTGCTTCTAAAAGCAACATCAGTATCATCTAGTAAACTACAAGAGACAAAACCCAAATAGTCCAGACTGGAACAAACAGAAGTTATTATCACTTATGATGTGCCCAACTTTGTTCTAAGCACATTATTAATGTTTAAATCATTTCAACAACCTTATGAGATGGGCTTTATTATTTTATTCCTTTTATACAGAAGAGGAAACTGAGGCATGAGATTTCAGCTAGTCAGGATGTATTCAAACAAACCAGAATTCAAACAAAACATTCTAAACCCAGGGATTATTTGCTCAAAATTACAATATGTACTGGGTACACCAAGAAAAATGGAAACCAAGAGAATACTTCATGCATTTAAATACATTGAGAGGTTTACACGTGTGAAAGACTTTGAAGACAAATAAGGGATCGGTACAAGGAAAGCTAAACAAACAAAACTGAGGCAAGTATTGAATGGAAAAAATAAAAAACTTGAAAAGAGATGGAAAAAAGAAAGGAAATGTAATCACAGTACACTGCATGGCTCAGCCAGAACTAATATTTTCATAGTCCCATAAGAATAAAAACTGAATATGATTTTATAAACACTTATATCATTATATTAGGAGGACGACAGAGGAGTAGGAAAGGTAAGAAAGCTAAATTCTCATTGTTTGTACTAGGAAGTTGACTCCTGAAACAAAAAAATTAGGAAATAACAGTATAAGCACATTAGTAGCTGAGAGTTAAAATTGGAAGAGGAAGGTAAAGGAGGGGGCTTTGTTGTTGCTATTGTTATAGGCCTTCTAAATTTCTCAACCTTTTAAATTATTCCTGCATTAGGTTGATGAAAATAAAATTAAATTTAAAATATGTATATTCCAATAAAGGAGTCAACATTTAATAAATGTTTCCAAATTTCTTCTTACAGATAATTTCTGCATGCCTCCGATTTCTGGCTCTCAATACGAGACAAAAGGGCCTTTTCTCCTGTCTCCATTGTTGGAGCAGCACTTCTCTATCCCATCAGGATGGCTTGGGGCCTAAAATTTTGGCTTTCACATTCAAAAGGACAGATGGGAGGGAGTCTGGGGAGACCCTTTATCTTAACTTTCCCACCAGATTTGGGCAGTGTGTTGTTTGCTCTATGATCTACAGAAACAAATTCCCTCAATCATCCAGCAGTTTCTAGCACACATGAGGTTGTGTTTTAATGTCCACAAACATGAGCTCTTTTGATATCATACTTTCATTTATTTAATCATCCATCTACCCAAACAAAAATGTTTATTGCTGTCCTACTATGTGTGTGATACTGTTGCATTTCTTAAAATTATTTTTTTTCTCTTTGCATGGTTTCCAGACTTTGGGATCAGAGCAGAGGAGACCTGCACAGATTTTCTTTCTGGAATTCCAGAAGGTGCCACTTTACAGAAGTTGTCCGCACTCCTGGCAGGAGAGCTCCCCTGGAAAGGGCTGTTTGAGATGCCAAGAACAGAGAGGGCCTGAGGCAAACCATTGGCCAGAATTGCGTGGTAGACCTTCAAATTTTCCTGTACCCTTGTACATCTACGGCATATTTTAAAATCTTTTAGCATAACCTGCGTAGTGTTGTGTGCATGTTGCTTTAAGCTACAAGCAAAGGTTTGGTTAATTAATCATGAACTGAATTCCCAGGAGTAGTCAACTGGCATTCAAACCAGAATTCCCTCACTCCAGGAGCAGCCAATGTGAATATATGTCTTCTGTTATCCATATTTCCATCAATGCTAAAAACTTCTCTCACTGGCATAATAAATGTTAGAGGTGAAGTCTTATCATGGAAAATAGTAAAATTCAAAATAACTTGTTTAATGAAGACAATTTGAACAACAACCCAGATCTATAACCTGTACCTTAAATGAACCTGTGTCTCATCCCTGACTCAGAAAACTTCTGCTTTCCTGATGCCTCCTGAAGGACACAGGATTCTGCCTCTGGATACTGTTGCATTCAAGTAAACATTTTATGCAAAGATGTAGTTGAGCACCCAAAAGAACAGAGAGTGAGAATTTCATCCATCTTACAGAACAGTTTATATAAATATTTTAGCCTGTTTGCTAATAAATTGAATTTTTTTTTAAATAAGGTCTGTATTTGTGGCATAATTTTTGAAGAGTAATTCAATAAGAGTGGTTACTATTATTTATTAAAATAATCTAAGATTGAACAAGACTAAATTGCCCCTGTAACAGGTATAGAGTGAGATGACAGAGAGGAAAGACCTCTGAAGGGATTTTATAGCAGCCTAGGGAATCTTGGGTCCTATAGCTGGGGATTAGAAGGATACCAATATCTGTATGCCAGCTAATGTAAAGCAGGAGCCACATCTGGAAACCATACAGGAGATCTCAGCAGATGTCAGTGTGGACAGCTACTGACCAAGGCTCAGATACTTCCTCCTTCCCTGGGACTGTGAGGCTAGTTCAATACAATGCAGAAATTGACTGAAGTTAAACTTGGAGTTACTGACTTTGCCAGGAATTGACTAAAATTATGGTTACTGCCATCAGGAAGAATGGGGTCTCTAAACAGATATCAAATTGGAATTTAGAAAAAAATCTAAAAAATTGTCTTCCTTATACATCTACATTTTTGATTTTGAGAAAGTCATACTCAATATTTTTCATGCAAGGAAGAATGACTATAGATCTCTCTCAAATTTTATCTCAAATACCTTTTAAGACTTGACACAAACTTACATTTTCTCTTCCAGTAGCTCAAGAGTAACCTCATTGATTAGGCCGGGCGTGGTGGCTCACACCTGTAATACTAGCACTCTGGGAGGCCAAGGCAGGTGGACAGCTTGAACTCATGAGTTCAAGACCAGTCTGAGCAAAAGTGAGACCCCCCCATCTCTACTAAAAATAGAAAAATAGAGGCAAGAGGATTGCTTGAAAACAATCGCAAGGCACTTGTTTCACTGAACCCAAATTGGAGGTTGCTGTGAGATATGATGCCACAGCACTCTACCCAGGGCAACAGCTTGAGACTCAATCTCAAAAATTTAAAAAAAATAAAAAAATAAAAAAAAAGAGGAACCTCATTGTTCCTAGAATCTTTTTAGTGATCCAAAGTCTGGTCTAAAGATCAAGAGAGAGACATTATTGTCTTGTTAAAATGGCTATTTCTTTTGGTGAAAGGTTTTTTGTTTTTTTAACTGATACCTAATAATTATACTGAAATTTTTTTTTCTTAATAGAGTCTCACTCTGTTGATAGGGAATCATCTGATTATAGCTCATTGTAATCTTAAACTCCTGGCCTCAAGTGATCCTTCCCCCTCAGCCTTCCAAAGTGCTGGTATTACCTGTGTGAGCTATGACGCCTAGCCTTAGTGTCTATTTCTAAAGGAAATACTCTTCACTTCTGACAGTAGATGTGTGTGTTTTCCCACATCAGCAATACTCCAATTCTCTGCAAACACTTAGTATCCTATAATTTATCTCAGTTCAGATGCTTACATAGAGATAGCATCAAATCCACAGCTCAAGGTCTCAGTCCCACAAGATTGCCCACCTGGGGACTGAGATACTCCAGGATACATCCTGGGCTTTGACAAACTGTAATGGCTGTAATTACAGTTTGGCTGTAAATCAGAGGTTCCCACAACCCTCCTCAGGGTAGATCATTTGCTAGCGTCTCACAGAACTCAGGAAAGCATTTCAATTATGATTACTCCTTTATTATAAGAGGATACAACTCAGGAACAGCCATGTGAAAGAGATGCATAGGGCCAGGTGTGTGGGAAGGGGGTGCACTCTCATGCCCCCTCCAGATGTGTTCCCCTCCCAGCACTTCCATGTATTTACCAATCTAGAAGCTCTCTGAACCCTGCTGTTTTGGGTTTGGGGGAAGGCTTCATGACACAAGCATAGCTGATGACATCATTGGCCATTGGTTATTAACTCAACCTCCAAACCAAGTAGGTCAAGAGGTGGGGCTCAAAGTTCAAACTCTCTAAATACCCAGGAAACCAGCCTCCACACTAGAGCCATCCTGGAGTCCCCAGCTGCCAATCATCTCATTATCATGCAAAAGACACTAACCCCTACAGAAGTTCCAAGAGTTTTAAGAGTGATGT
Organism: Loris lydekkerianus; assembly: GCA_963574355.1. Taxonomy (NCBI): domain Eukaryota; kingdom Metazoa; phylum Chordata; class Mammalia; order Primates; family Lorisidae; genus Loris; species Loris lydekkerianus. The sequence goes on along the minus strand of CAUYPK010035501.1, from coordinate 462 downwards.
GCCAGGACAGCCAAGAACATAGTAAGTAAAGCAAGCAGACAGCCCTCAGAATGGGAGAAGATATTTGCAGTCCCCAAATATTATACCTCCAATAAAGGTCTAATAACCAGAATCCACAGAGAACTCAAATGTATTAGCAAGAAAAGAACACGTGATTCCATCTCAGGGTGGTCAAGGGACTTGAAGAGAATCTTTTCTAAAGAAGACAGATGCACAATCTACAAACACATGAAAAAAAGCTCATCATCCTTAATCATAAGAGAAATGCAAATCAAAACTACTTTGAGATATCACCCCAGCAAGAGTAGCCCACATAACAACATCCCAAAACCAGAAATGTTGGCGTGGATGTGGAGGAAAGGGCACACTTCTACACTGCTGGTGGGAATGCCCACTAATACATCCCTTCTGGAAGGATGTTTGGAGAATACTTAGAGATCTAAAAATAGACTTGCCATTTGA
>CAUYPK010035498.1:0-15974 GCA_963574355.1 Loris lydekkerianus | reverse complement strand
TGAGGCCTAGTGCAACTTCCCGAGCCTGACTAGAAGTAGATCCATCAAGCTACTTCTGCGTAGCAATGACTCAGCAAGGCCCGGCCTGAAACTGCCTCTACCTAGATACAGCCAACATGGTACCATGCCATTGGCCCAACCTTGTCACACACCTCATCCCCCACCTTCTTTCCCCGCCCCTTCCCCACGCTCTATATAAGTGGCTGCTTGATGCAATAAAGTTGAGCTCCTGCTTAAAAAAAAAAAAAAAAGAAAGAAAGAAAAAAGAAATAAAATCAGAAAGGAAGAGCAAAGAGAGGGAAGGAGGGAGGGGAGTGGGGCTTTGGTGTGTGCCACACCTTTTGGGCACAAGACACGATTGTAAGAGGGACTTTACATAAAAAATGCTATCAGTGTAACCTGGTTTATTGTACCCTCAATGAATCCCCAACAATAAAAAATAAAGAAATTAAAAGAAAAAAAATACAACAAATGTACAAACATACCATGCTCATGCTGGGAAGAACCAATATTGTTAAAATTTCCATATTAACGGAAGCAATCTACAGATTTAATACAATCCCTATCAAAACACCAATGTCATACTTTAAAGAACTTGAAAAAAAATAGTACTTCCTTTCATATGGAACCAGAAAAAAACCCTGAATATCAAATACACTATTTCCCAATAAAAACAAATCTGGAGGCATCAAGTTACCAGACTTCAGATTATACTATAAATCTATTGTGATCAAAACAGCATGGTACTGGCACAAATATAGAAATGTAGATATATGGAACAGAATAAAGAACATAGAGATGAGCCCAAGCACATATTGTCATTTGATCTCTGATAAGCCTAACAAAAACGTACATTGGGAAAAATATTTCCTATTTAACAAATGATGCTGAGAGTACTGGCTAGCAACCAGCACCACTAACAAAAATTGACTCTCAGGGGTGGCACCTGTGGCTCGAAGAAGTAGGGTGCTGGCCCCATATGCCGGAGGTGGTGGGTTCAAACCCAGCCCTGGCCGACCACTGTAACAAAAAAAAAGTCTCTCATTGTATAAAATATTAACATTTAAGACATTAAACTATAGGTTCAGCTCCCATAGCACAATGGTTAGGGCGCTGGCCACATACGCTAAGGTTGGCAGGTTTGAACCCGGCCTGGGCCTCCTAAACAACCATGACAACTGCAACAAAAAAAATAGCCAGGTGTTGTGGTGGGTGCCTGTAGTCCCAGCCACTTGGGAGGCTGAGGCAAGAGAATCACTTAAGTCCAAGAGTTTGAGGTTGTTGTGAGCTGTGACGCCACAACACTCTACTGAGGTGACATAGTGAGACTCTGTCTCAAAAAAAAAAAAAAATACATGAAACTATAATAATAGTAGAAGGGAGTGCAGGGAAAATGCTTGAAGACCTTGGCCTGGGAAAAAAATTTTATGAAGAGGACCCTCCTGGTAATTGAAGCAACATCAATAATATATTATTGGGGTCTGATCAAGCTAGAAAGCTTCTGCACAGCTAAGGGCCCAGTACATAAAGCAAACAGCCTTCTGAATGGGCAAGTTTTTTGCAGGTTGTTTTCAACAAAGGTCTGATAACTAGAATCCACAGAGAATTTAACTTAATCAATAAGGAAAGAACAAACAGCTCCATTTATTTGTGGGCAAGAGACTTGAAAAGAAACTTCTCTGAAGACGACAAGTTTAAGACCTACCTAGAAACACATGAAAAAATGCTCATCTTCTTTAATCATCAGAGAAATGCAAAACAAAACCACTTTGAGATATCACCTAACTCCAGTAAGATTAGCTCACATAACAAAACCCCCAAAATGCAGATGTTGGCATGGATGTGGAGAGAAAGGAACACTTCTACACTGCTGGTGGGACTGCACACTAGTACAGCCTTTTTGTAAAGAAGTATGGAGAATTCTCAAGGAACTAAAAGTTGACCTACCATTTGATCCATTACTAGGTACCCAGATGAACAGAAATCATTTTGCAACAAAGACATTTGCACCAGAATGTTTATTGCAGCCCAGTTCATAATTGTCAAGTTGTGAAAGCAGCCTAAATGTCCATCTAACCATGAATAGATAAATTGTGGTATATGTATACCGTGGAATACCATGCAGACATTAAAAGAGGGAGACTTTACATCTTTTATGTTTACCTGGATGGAGTTGGAACATATTATTTTTAGTAAAGTATCTCAAGAATGGAAAACAAAGTATCCAATATACTCAATACTATTATGAAACCAACATATAAACAATTACACATTCATATAAATGTTAAAACACAAAGATAGTCCAGAAAGAAGGGGGTAGGGAATGGGGTGGGCAAGAAGAGTGAGGATATTTGGAGGAATCTCACCTATTGTACACAATGCAAGGGTACATTTCAAAGCAATTAAGAGTATATTATATAAATGTCTTACCAGAAAAAATAAGTAAGTGAAATGATGGTTATTTTAATTAGTTTGATTTAAGCATTCCATATTGTATAGCAAATCATTGTATTGTACCCCATAAATATATACAGTTATTATTTAATAAAAATTAAGTTAATAATAATAAAAAATATGGAAATACTTATTTTTATATCTTTAATTTTTCTCAGCAATGTGTTGTAGTTTTCATTGCATAAGATTTACAATTTTAAAAAATTATTCCTAAATATATTATTCTTTACTATTGTGAATGAAATTCTTCTCTTTATTTCATTGCCAACTTCTGTACTGCTATTAGGTAGAAATACAACTGGCTTTTGTTTTGATGTTGTATCTTGCAACATTGCTGAATGCATTTATTAGTTCTAAAAGACTTTCTGTGTATTTCTTGGGATTTTTTTTTATATTTCTCATTAGGTCATCTGCAAATAGAGATAGTTTTACATCCTCCTTTCCAATGTGGGTGCCATTTATTATTTTTCCTTGCCTTATTGTCATGGCTAGAACCTCCCATAAAATATTGAAATAGAAGTTGTGAATGCATAAGTCTTTGCCTTGTTCCTGGTATTAGGGAGAAACCTTTCTGTCTTTCATGATTAAGCATGATGCTAGTTGTAGGTTATACACTTTGTAAATGTTCAGGTTGAGGAAGTACACTTTTATTCCAAGTTTGTTAAATACTTTTACCATAAATGAATGTTGAATTTTTCCAAATGCATTTTCTACATCTATTTAGATGATCATGTGGGAATTTTTGCCCTATATATTAATGTAATGCATTGCAATAATTAATTTTAAGATGTTAAACCAACTTTACATTCCTGGGATATGTCACACTTATTTATGTTTACAAATATTTTTATATGTTGCTATACTGGATTTACTAATATTTTGTTGAGTATTTTCCCACTTGTAATTATATATTTTTCCACTTGTATTTATTTTCATTTTTGTGAGATCTTTGTCAGGCTTTAGGGTCAAGGTAGTGAAAGATTTCTCCCTAATATCAGGAACAAGGCAAAGATTTATCTACTGCCCTCACACAAGATGCATAATGATCCTTCCTCTTTTGTTTTTTGGAAGAGTTTGTGGAATGTAGCTATTATTTCTTCTTTAAGTGTTTTATCAAATTTACCACCTGCGTCTGGGTTTTCCTTATGAGAAATTTTCAATTAATGATTCAATTACTGGCTCAGCACCTGTAGCTCAGTGGTAGGGCACCAGCCACATACACCAAGGATGGTGGGTTCAAATATGACCTGGGCCTGCTAAACAACAATGACAAGTACTACAAAAAAAGAGACAGGTGTTGTGCCAGGTGCCTGTAGTCCCATTGACTTGGGAGGCTGAGCCAAGAGAATCGCTTAAGCTCAAGAGTTTGAGGTTGCTGTGAGCCGTGATTTCAAGGCACTCTACCGAGGGCAGCATAGTGAGAATCTGTCTCCAAAATATTAATAATAATAATAATAGTAAATAAATATTCAATTACTTTGGTTGTTTTAGATCCATTCAGATTTTTCTGTTTCTTTCTTTTTTTTTTTTAATATGTGTGGGTATTTAGCCCCTTTGTAGGAACTTGTTCATTTAATTTTTCTAATTTGCTAGAATAAATTTGTTTATACTATTCTTTTATAACCCTCTTAATTTCTGTATGTTCTGTGGTAATGTGCCCTCTTTTATTATCGCTTTTGGTGTGTATTTTCTTTCTTTTGTCTTGGTCAACCTAGTTAAAGATTTCTCAGTTTATATGATCTTTTTGGAGGACAAAAATTTGGCTTTACTGATTTTTCTCAGTTGTTTTTCAGTTTTGTATTTCATTTATGTCTGCTCTAATCTTTATTATTTCCTTTCTTATCTTAGTTTTCAGTTTATTTTCCTTTTATTTTTCCAGTTTCTGAAGGCAAAATATTAGATTACTGATTTGGCAACTTCTTGATGATCTATATTTTTCTCTAAGCAGGACATTAAGTACATCTCATAAATTTTGGTATGTAATGGTTTCATTTCCTTTCGGTTCAAAATACTTTCCTTTCTTCTGTGTAATTTCTTCTTTGGTCCATAGATCAATTGTTTAACATCCATGTAATTTTGGATTTTTCAAATATCTTTCTTCTGTTGTTGGTTTTTAATGTAATGATTTTGTCGTTACAGATCATATTCCCTTTTGATATGTTAAGCCTTATTTTATGGCAAAGTATGTGGTCTATCCTGGGGAGCAGTTCATGTTCACTTGGAAAGGATTCAAATTGTACTGTGGTTGGATGCAGGGTTCTATAGATATCAGCTATAGATATCAGTCAAGTTTGTTGATAGTGTTATTTTAGTTTTTTTAATACTTGAAGATTAACTATCTAGCAGTTCTATAAATTTAGAGTGAAGTATTGCATTCTCAATTATTGTCCAATAGTTGATTTCACCAAATTCTATTAGTTTTGGTTTATGTATTTTAAGGCTTTTTAAAATACAAATATGTTTATAATATTTATATCTTTATAATAAAATAATAATTTTATTATTATAAATTATTTTTCTTTGTTGCTTGTAATATTTTCTTAAAGCCTATTTTGTTTGATGTTAGTATGATAATTTAGGCTCTCTTATGATTGCATATTTGCTGTTTGCATGGTGTATCTTTTCCCATCCACTTACTTTCAACCTGTTTGTGGTTTTGAATCTAAAGTGTGTCTATAGGCTGGGTATGGTGGCTCATGCTTATAATTCCAGCACATTTAGAGGTAGAGGCAGGAGTATCACTTAAGATCAGAAGTTCAAGACAAGCCTACACCACATAGCAAGACTCTTGGGCAGTGCCTGTGGCTTAGAGGAGAAGGGCAGTGGCCCCATATGCCAGAGGTGGTGGGTTCAAACCCAGCCCTGGCCAAAAACTGTAAAAAAAAAAAAAAGAAAAAGAAAAAAGAAAAAGAAAGAAACATAGCAAGACCCATATCTCTACAAAATGTTTTTAGCCAGGCATGGTAACACAAGTCCAGGGTACTTGAAAGGCTGAGGAAGAAGGATTGCTTCCAGAAGTTCGAGACTACAGTGAGTTATCATTTCACCACTGCATTCCAGCCTGGGCAATGGAGTGAGACCTATCTCCACAAAACATGTGTGTTTTATAGACAGGATATAGATGGATCTTGTATTTATTTTATCCTGTCTAATAATCTATGTTTTTAATGGCTTATATAATTTATTTATTTAATGTAGGTTTCATTTAGTTGGATTTATGTCTGCTACCTTGTATTTTTTTTTTTTTGATAGATATGTTGTTATTGGTCCTCCTTCACAGCTTACTTTTATGTGGAATAGATTTTTTTCTTTTTTCTTTTCTTTTTTTTTTTTTTTTTTTAGAGACAGAGTCTCACTTTGTTGCCCTGGGTAGAGTGCTGTGGTGTCACAGCTCACAGCCACCTGCAGCTCTTGGGCTTAGGTGATTCTCTTGCCTCAGCCTCCTGAGTAGCTGAGACCACAGGCACCCGCCACAATGCCTGGCTATATTTTTTGAGGCAGTTGGTTGGGGCCAGGTTCAAACCCTCTACCCTCAGTATATGGGACCTGCGTCCTGCTCACTGAGCCACAGACACCACCATGATTTGATATTTTCTAATGTACAATTTTAATTCCTTTGTAGTTTTTATTCAGTATGTTTTTGAGTTGTTTTCTTAGTGTTGTTCTCAGGATTACAATTTTCATCTTATCTAGCTTGAATTAATAGTAATTTCACTCCAATATAGAAACTTTGTCCTTCATAGCTTATTTCTTTTTATCATCCTTGTTTTTTTTTTTTTATTAAATCATAGCTGTGTACATTGATATGATCATGGGATCCTTGTTATTAATGTTTTCATTGAAACTACATTTTATATCTAGTATACCACAAAATATAGTTTTTAATTTTTTATTCAGTGTCTTAAAAGTCAATTAAGAGGAAAGAATAACAAATATATTTGTTCTGTTATATAGTAAAACCTCTATAGTTGACCACCTGCCTACATTGACCATCTCCTGAAGTTGATCTAGTTTTCTTAGACCAGGCATACACAACATGTTATGTATCAGTATCACAGCTATGGTTCCTTATATTTACCACCTCAACATGTTGACCACTATCTTACAGTCTCTTAAATGATCAACTTATAGTAGTTCTAATATAGTATTGACCTATGTAATTACCATACCTATGTCCTTTATTTCTTCAAATGGATTTAAGTTACCATATAGTGTCATGTCTTTTCAGCCTGAGAACTTCCTTTAAAATGTCTTATCAGGCAAGTCTGCTAGCAATGAATTCTCATAGTCTTTGTTTAATTAGGAAAGCCTTAACTTAATTTTCAGTTTTGAAAGATAGAATTCTTTGTGGGCTAGCTCTTTTTTTTTTCCTTAAACACTTTGAACATCATTTCACTGACCTCTGGCCTCCAAGGTTTCTAATGGGAGGTCAGATACTATTCTTCTTTTTATTTTTATTAAATCATAGCTGTATACATCAATGAATTTATGGGGTACAATGTATTGGTTTTATATACAATTTGAAATACTTACCTATATACTCGAGTATAAGCCGAGATTTTTCGGCACAAAATTTGTGCCAAGTTCAGGTTTTTTGGCACAAATTTTGTGCCGAAAAAACTCGGCTTATACTCAAGTATATACGATACAACAAACTAGTTAACATAGCTTGGGATTCATTGATGGTACAAAGAATTAAGTTACATTGATTGAATTTGTTAGGTAAAGTTCCTCTTACAATTTTATCCCATCCCCAAAAGTTGTGCCATACACTGTGACCCCCCAACACTTTCCCCCTCCCTTCTACCCAAATCCTCAATTCCCCTACCCCCACCATGAATTAGGTCATCTACTGCCTTCATACTAGAATTGAGTACATTGGATTCTTGCTTCTCCATTCTTGTGATGCTTTATTAAGAAGAATGAGTTCCACCTCAATCCAGTTTATACAAAAGATTTAAATTTTCCATCTCTTTTAATAGCTAAATAGTATTCCATGTTTTACATTTGCCACAGCTTGTTAATCCATTCCTCAGTTGGTGGGCATTTAGGTTATTTCCGCATTTCGGCAATTGTAAATTGAGCTGTGATGAACAGTCTAGTGCAAATATCCTTGTGATAAAATGAATTTTTTCTTCTGAGTAGATGCTCAGTAATGGGATTGCAGGATCAAATGGGAGGTCTAATTTGAGTTGTTTGAGGATTTTCCATACTTCCTTCCAAAAGGGATGTATTAATGTGCAGTCCCACCAGCAGTGTAAAAGTGTTCTCTCCACATCCACATCATCATCTGCAGCTTTGAGATGTGATGTGGGGCATTCTCACTGGGGTTAGGTACATTTGATTTGCATTTCTCTGATGATTAGGAATGATGAGCATCTTTTCATATGTTTGTTAGCCATTTGTCTGTCTTCTTTAGAAAAGGTTCTATTCATGTCTCTTGCCCAGTGATATATGGGATTCCCGGGCAGGGGGTGGGGGTTGTTGATTAAATTAAGTTCTGTGTAGATCCTACTTATCAAGGTTTTGTCTGGTTCATAATATGCAAATATCTTTTCCCATCCTGAGGGTTGTCTATTTGCCTTGGTTGTTGTCTCCTTAGCTGTGAAGAAGCTTTTCAGTTTAATTAATTCCCCTATATTTATTTTTGTTGCTATTGCAATTGCCATGGAAGTCTTCTCATAAAATCTGTTCCCAGGATAATATCTTCAAGTATTTTCCCCACACTTGATTCAACAATTTTTATTGCCTTAGATTTAAATCTTTTATCCATCCTGAATCAATTTTTGTAAGTGGTGAAAATGCAGGCCCAGTTTCAGTCTTTTACATGTGGTTATCCATTTCTACCAGCACCATTTATTGAATAGGGTTTCATTTCCCCAGTGTATGTTCTTGTTTGGTTTATCAAAAATCAAGAGGCCATAGATGTTAGTTTCATATCATGGTTTTCTATTTGGTTACAAATGTCTATGTCTCTATTTTTGTGCCAATATCATACTTTTTTATCACTATGGCCTAGTAGTTTAACCTAAAGTCTGAGGGTGTTGTCCTGGCTCTGGATTTATTACTAAGAATTGGCTTGGCTTTATGGGGCTTTTTCTGGTTCCATACAAAACAAAGTACTATTTTTTCCAAATCTTGAAAGTATGATGTTGATATTTGAATGGGGATTGCATTGAATCTGTATATTGCTTTGGCAAATATTGACATTTTAACAATGTTGACTGTCCCCAGACAGGAGCATGGTATTTTCTTCCGTTTATTAATATTTTCTGGTATTTCTTTTCTTAGGGGTTCATAATTTTCTTTATAGAAGTCCTTCACCTCTTTGGCTATGTATTTTCTTAGGTATTTCACTTTCATTGAAGCTACTGTGAAGGAAATTGTGTCCTTGTTTAGATTCTCATCTTGGCTATTATTGGCATATGCAAAGGCTACTGATTTGTGGACATTAATTTTATATCCTGAGAAATTTCTGTATTTCTTGATCAATTCCAGGAGTCTTGTGGTTGAGTCTTTGGGGTTCTCTAAGTATAAGATCATATCATTGGTGCAGAGTAAGAGTTTGACCTCCTCTTTTCCCATTTGGATGCGCTTTATTACATTCTCTTGCCTGATTGTATTAGCTAGAACTTAGCCAATACAATCAGGCAAGAGAATGTTCTTATTGCAATTGCGATAGCAACAAAAATCGTAGTGGCAGTAGAGAACAACCTTGTCTGGTTCCAGTTCTATGTGGAAAAGCTTTCAGTTTTACTGTATTCAGTATAATATTAGTTGTCAATTTGTCATATGGCTTAGATCATTTTAAGAAATGTACCACCCATGTGTATAATCTTAAATGTTCTAATTAGAAAATGATACTGAATTTTATCAAATGATTTTTCTGCATCTGGTGAGAGGATCATATGGTCTTTGCATTTGCTCCTGTTTATATGGTGAATTATATTTATGGACTTTAGTATGTGAAACCAGCCTTCCATCCCTGTGATAAAGCCTACTTCATCATGATGTATACTTTTTTAAGGTGTATCTGTAATCTATTGGCTATTATTTTATTAAGAATTTTTGCATCAATATTCATTAGTGAAATTGGTCTGAAATTTTCCTTTGTAGTTGTGTCTTTTCCTGGTTTAGGTATCATGGTGATGTTTGCTTCATAGAGTGTGTTGGGGAAGATTTCTTCCTTCTCAGTTTTTTGGAATAATCTCTTCAATATGGGTATAAGTTTTTGTTTGAAGGTTTGATAGGATTCTGGTGTGAAGCCATCTGAAACAGGGCACTTTTTTATTGGGAGATTTTTTATTGTTTCTTCAATCTCAGTGCTTTAAATTAGTCTATTCAGGAGATCTCTTTCTTCTTGGTTAAGTCTAGGAAGTAGAGGTGATTCTAGGTATTGATCCATTTCCTCCACATTGGCAAATTTCTGGGCATAGATTTTCTTGTAGTATTCAGCGATAATCTCTTGTATCTCTGTGGCATCTGTTGTTAATTCCCCTTTATCATTTCTTATTGAAATTATTAGAGATTTTACTTCTGTTTCCAGTTATTCTGGTCAAAGGTTTATTGATTTTATTTATTTACTTCCAAAATCCAACTTTTTGTTTTATTAATTTTCTGAATAATTCTTTTGTTTAAATTTCAATGATCTCTAATTTAATTTTGCTTATTTCTTTTCTTCTTCTAGGTTTCAGATTATATCATTCTTCTTTTTCCATTTCCATAAGATGGTTAGTGAGTTTGTTGATGCTTTCTCTTTCTGCTTTTCAAATCTAGGTATCTAATGAAATAAATTTCCCTCTAAAGACTGTTTTTGTTGTAACCCACAAGTTTTGGTAACTTATGAATTCATTGTTGTTATGTTTGAGGAATTTAACAGTTTATTCCTTTATCTCTGCCTGAACACAATTGTGATTCAGCATAAGGTTGTTTAACTTCCATTCCTTTGTGTCGGGATGAACATTTTTCTTGGAGTTGAGTTCCACTTTTATTGCTTTGTGGTCTGAGAAGATACAAGGTATAATTTCTATTCTTTTAATTTTGCTGAGGTTTGATTTATATACTAAGATATGATCTATTTTGGAGTATGTTCCATGGGCTGACAAGGAAAATGTATATTCTTTAGCTTTGGGATGGTGTTTTCTGTATATTAATATATTAATCCCATTTGTTCCAGGATTACACTAAGTCCTTTGTACCTTTGTTTGATTTCTGTTTAAAGGAGCTGTCTAGTTCTGTCAGAGGGGTGTTAATGTCCCCAGCTATTATGCTGTAATGGGATATCATATCGCTCAAGAAATCAAGGTCTGTATCATAAATCTGGGTGCATTTAAAATAGGTGCATAAATATTTAAAATTGAAATGTCTTCTTGTTTTATTATTCCCTTGAAAACCTCCGACTTTCTTAACATTAGTTGCTCTAAATCCATTTTTATCTGAAAATAAGATTGTGACCCCTCCTTCTGATTTCTATTTGCATAAACTACTGTTTTCCATCCCTTAACCCTGAGTCTTAATTTGTCCTTCAAGACTAGGTATGTCTCCTGGAGACAACCTATGGATGGCTTGTGCTTTTTTCATCCAATCAACCAGCCTGTGCCTCTTCAGCTGGGAATTCAATCCCTCAACATTTATTGAATGAATTGATAAATATGAAATTCTATTCATCTTATTTTGTGAAAGTCCATTGTGTAGTTTTGTCCTTTGCACCATTATGGAAGCTGAGGTTTGACTTTTAGCTTCTGGGTGTTTACTTTTCTGACCATCCATTCTGATGGTCAATACTGAGAATAGGTCTAAGTATTTCCTGTAGATCTGGTCTTGTGGCAAATTTCTTCAGTGTTTGCACATCTGCAAAAGATTTTATTTCTCCACCAATTTTGAAGCTATCGTTTAGCAGGTATAGAATTCTGGGCTGAAAACTGTTTTGTTTAAGAATGTTGAAGGTGTATTACCATGGTCATCTGGCTTGGAAATTGCCAGCTGAAAACTCTGCTGTCATACTAGTGGCTCTGCTCCTGTATGTCAGTTAGCACTTACTCCTGGCTGCTTGCAGAATTTTCTCTTTCATCTTAACTTTGGACATGTTCATCACAATGTGTCTTGGAGAAGCTTTGTTTGAGTTGAGATAACCTGGCATTTGATATCCATCTGAAAGGAGTGTGTCGGGATCTTTAGCAAAACTTGGGAAGTTTTCATTTATAATATTCTCCAGTAGGACTTCCATTACTTTGGGACAATCTTCTTCCCCTTCAGCAATCCCTATTATTCCTATGTTTGAAGGCTTCATAAAGTCTTTTAGTTCTCTAAGTGACTTTTTTTCTCTCTCTCTCTCTTCTTTTCTGCCTTTTTAACAACTTGGGTTAACTTGAAAACTTTATCCTCTCACTTTGAGGTTCTTTCTTCTACATAATATAACCTATTTTTGATGTTTTCTACTGCATTTTTACATTCCCTGGTTGTCTTCTTCATTTCCTTAAGTTTTGCCATATCCTTTCTATATTCTACATATCTCTTGTCCATGTTTTGTTTTTGTCTGTCCATTTTCTCATCCATTCCCTTTATTGTCTTTATCATCCATATGTTAAATTCCCTTTCTGTTAAACCAATAAAGTATAAGTGGAGTCTTCTGTAGTAGCTGTTTTATTATCCCTAGGGGAAGTTGCTCTGTTTTGGTTTTTCATGTTGCTCAAATTTTTCTATTGCTTCCTCTTCATGTATGCTTTATTCTTGTTCACCTCCATACCTTCTTTTTTTCTTCTTGCTTCCTCCTTTGCTTTAAATTACCTTGTCTCAGAGCTTAGGTGTTGAAGTGGCCTCTTGGTACAAGGCCAAATAAATGAAAAGGGAAAAGAGTGATCAGGGAAAAAAACAGGAAGAAAATAAAAATGAAAAAAAGAAGAGAAAAAGAAAAACAAAGAAAAAAGGAAGGGAATGAAAGAAAATAATTGAAGAACAGGAGATATGGAGGACAGGAAGAGAAAATGAGAGTGATAGGAGAAATAGTATTGATCAACACAGTGCTAAGGACATGCCTGTAACTAAAGGTATTTGAGGGGCTGGGCCAAGTGGGTTCCTGAAGCTCCTTACCAGCCTGAGCAAAGCCAGATTCTAACGCTGCAAAAAATAGGAAGAGAAAGGAAAGAGCAAAAACAAACAAACAAACAAACAAAAGAATGAGAAAATAAATAAAAATGAAAAAGACAATGAAAAATTCCACAGTGTGGACTTGCCAATACTGTCTTCCCAGATTCAAAGGTAAAGGGCTCCCTAGACCATAATCTCTTGGCCTCCTTGAGCCAGACTGTTGCTGTGACCTTTCAGCTAACCCAAAGCCATACCACCCCAGCACTCAGAGAAAAAAGAAAATAATAAGAATAATAATATAAGAATAGATGAAGAAAATTATACATAGAGTTCAATAAAATAAAGGAGACAGTGGAAATATGAAGAAGGAAAGAAAGAAGAAAGACCAAAAAAGAGGGGATATCTTAGATGTTGTATGAGCAATTTATGTGGAAAAGATGAGAAAAATAGAGTAGTGTCTACCAAAAGAGAGAAAGGCGAGGATAAAAATAGAGAGAGGAAATAAATGAGGCTGAAATACCATAACCAAAAATACAAGAGCCCTTGCTCTTGATAAAAGTAAAAATGGAAGATAAAAATAGAACCAACCTAACAAAACAAAAACACAGCACAACACAACAAATAAAGCTCTAATAGTCAGAAACAGCAGCAAACTTAGCAACAATGAAAAGAAAAAATAATTCAAAAAACACATATATATATGTATTTTTCAATTATTTCATTATATATATGTATATTTGTAGTGGACAGGACCAACTTTAATAGGAATATACATATGCTGCTATATATTGCCAGTACACCCGGTGGTTTTAGATGACAGAGAGCACAGGTGGAAACCTCTCTCTTGTTTCCAGGCATGGCCCTGGTTCCTAATTTAGTTGCTCTCAGTGATCATCTGATTGTTTCCTTAGCATTCAGTCACCACCAAGTTGAGATCTTAAAGCTCTCCAGAATTTTTCAGAGGTAAATCTCACAGTTCCTCTTGGCAACAGTTCCTGGGGGATGCAGGAGCCACTCTGCCTGCCCCAAGAGTGGAATTCTGATGCAGGTAGGCAGAACAGTGATGGCCACGCTTTAGGCCCACCCTCACAACCTTCTCATGACCTTCCCACCGTGGCAGTCTCCTGGCAGCTGGGACTTTCCCAGTATGACTGCCTCATCAGCCACAAAACCAATGGTAAATTCACTCCACCCAGCATTCAAATCTGGTTGCTGTATACTGTTATAGTCTTCCCACTCTTCCAAGCTTTCCACTCAAGGCAGGGCTTCCCTTGAAAACCAAAAACCAAAAACTGCAGAAAGGCTTCCTCCCATCCCTAGATCTCTACGTGGGTATCCACTATTCCTGCCAGCTCCTAGTCACTTGCCTACTGAGTCAGACCTCCACTGATCCAGATCATACTCTGCCTCCTGCTCACCACCACCTCATTGTGCTCCCTGAGCTACTTCAGGTAAGGTTCACACACCAAATAGGGCTGGGCTCTCCTTTTTTCCCCAGTCATACTAGGATTTCTCAGCCAAACAGTCCTGGTCTGTGATCATGCTCTGCCCCCCAAGTTGGACCAACTTTAAAAAACAATGTACTGATGCTGACTATGCAACATCATTAGTTTTCAGAAGTAAGATGGTTAAGTCAATGCAAAATGTTAAATGATTTTATGATTTGAAACATGTTAGCAAGTCATTTATGGTATCAAAAGCCAAATTTGTGCCAGAACATGATGAAAACTGGTTAACAGATTTAGTGAATTTTTACATTTTTCATAGATTTAGTTAATCATTATGAGTCAAATATTCATCTTCAAAGTGAAAACCAACTTATCACTACAATAATTTCAAACAACAACAGCAGTCTGAATGAGACTGAAATTATGGCAACTCAAATTAAGGCAAAAAATTTTATGCATTTTGACACCTTAGCTAAACATAGTCCTAACAACAACAGAAAATATTCAGGCTTGCTTTTTTATTTGATACAAGAATTTGAAAACAGATGTCAAGATTTTTGGGAAAATAACCAATAATTTAGTGCATTTGCAGCTCCATTTTCAGTTGACATAAATATGTTACTTCCAATTTTCAAATGGAAGGCATAGAGCTGCAATCTGACATTCAACTTAAAGAAATATTTGATCATGTCTGTTTACCAGACTTTTATAGGTCCTATTTTCCCAGAGTCAAATATCCCTGCTTCATAATCACGTTTAATTCATGTCATCACTTTTTTGCAGCACCTACATCGGGGAGCAACTATTTTCAAGAATGAAGCACACTAAGAGTAAAGTTAGAAAGAAAATATCTTATGAGAACTGCAACTATTTCCATCAAACCAGATATTGCTGCAGTTTTTTTCTCAAATACACTGTCAAATATCCCACTTTTCTTTTACTTTTATAATAAGAAATATAAAAACAAACCAAATGTTCATCAAACCATGAATGAATTAATCCTCTGTGGTATATATATATATATAATTTATATATTTATATATATATATAAAACATAGAATGCTATTCGGGCTATAAAAAAATGAAATTTTACATCTTTTGTATTTACCTGGATGAATTTGAAGAACATGCTCTTAAATATGAGAAGAATGGAAAAGCAAGCATCACATGTACTCAATGCTAATATAAAACTGGTAGATGAACAACTACAGGCATACACAAGAGAAAAAAAATTAAATTTAAGAAGAGGGGAGGGCAGAGGGGGTTCAGTAATCTCTCATCTAAAGAGTACAATGTTGGGGAATATGGCACACCGGCTGGGTGAAAGGCTCAACTACAACTCAGACTTTACCTGACAAATACAAAAAATTGTACCTAATCCTATATACTCTTATGTTAATTTGGGAAAAAAAAAAAAAACAACCAAAGACATTTTATTACTAGATGTATATTTTTTATATTAGTAGTTGCAAATTTGGGACCTCCTCAACAAATTTAAAAGACCTCTGAATGGATCGCTGCATAATTAGGATTATTACATGAGAATTTTTTTGCTTACCCATGGTAGTGGATATTTCAAAAATTATACATAGACTTTTGTTATTTTTGCTCATCAGCTTTTGTTAGTGTTTGTGTGTTTAATGTGTGGCCCATAAAAATTCTTCTCCTTCCCCCAGCTAAACTGAGTTTCATTTATGATGGAGAAGTTAAATACTTCAATGACATTCATATGTTGAAAAAATTTGCCATAAGTAAACCAGCTCTTCAGGATAGTCTCAGACCTATCCTCCACAATGACCAACCCAATCCTATACCACAAAAGTAAACTCATTCAGAAACTTCAGATCAAACTCCAACTACCACACTGGCAAAAGGATTCAAAATGTCCACTAGACCTTTCAAAACCTCGATACCCAAAACTCCACCAGACTTATCAATATTCTCCATTAATGTGAATGGCTTAAACTGTCCTCTAAAGAGGCATAG
>CAUYPK010035494.1:0-68751 GCA_963574355.1 Loris lydekkerianus | reverse complement strand
TTCAGAGACTGGAGTCTTAGTTGCTTCTCACCTGTACCCCTGTGAAAACTGTTTTTACATTGCCCTGGGCAGCTACTTTTGGTTACTGCCCACAACAGCTATTCCAGCTCATCCCCCCCACCTATTTTTTTAGTTTTACTTTATTGCCCTGGATAGAGTGCCATAGCAACATAGCTCACAGCAACCTCAGACTTGGCCTCAAGTGATCCTCTTGCCTCAGCTTTTTAAGTAGCTGGGACTACAGATGCCTGCCACAATGCCCAGCTAGTTTTTCTATTTTTAGTAGAGATGGGGTCTCACTCTTGGTTAGGCTGAGCTCAAGCTCAAGCAATCCACACTCAGCCTCCCAGAGTGCTAAGATTACAGGTGTGAACGACCGTACCAGCCCAAATCATCACCTTTTTTGAGACAATCTCACTTTATCACCCTTGGTAGAGTGCTGTGTCATCACAGCTCACAGCAACCTCACACTCCTAGGCTCAAGTGATTCTCTTGCCTCCAGCCTCCCACGTAGCTGAGACTATAGGTATGAACCACCATGCCTTTCCTCCAAATCATCACTTTCTTCATGTCACCAATCTACTACTCTTGGTGTCTTCATGGAGAATAATGAGATCACCTGATACTCCCTCAAATTTTTGCACCCATAACTACCCACCTGTATATTTGTACTTACCAACAGCTTCTGTTTTCTAATCTCAGAAAATAATGCATACTTTCTTAGTGCTAATCTATTTGCTCTATTGATTCTTTGCACCCATTCTGAAATCTTTTATATATATATATATATATATATTTTTTGTTAAATCATAGCTGTGTACATTAGTGCAATCACCTGTACCCATTCTTTTTTTTTTTTTTTTTTAAGCAGGAACTCAACTTTATTGCGTCAAGCAGCCACTTATATAGAGCATGGGGAAATGGGCGGGGAAAGAAGGCGGGGAATGAGGTGCGTGACAGGGTTGGGCCAATGGCATGGTAGCACGTTGGCTGTATCTAGGTAGAGGCAGTTTCAGGCCGGGCCTTGCTGACTCATTGCTACACGGAAGTAGCTCGATGGATCTACTTCTAGTCAGGCTCAGGAAGTTGCACTAGGCCTCAGGCACATGGTAGGGCCCAACAATTCCCTCTTTTGTTTTTTGTATGGCAGAAAAACATAGCCCCTGTCTTAGGTTGCCTGCTCTTGCAGTTTCAGTCTTACCCGTCATGGGGATATGAACATCAATGGTTTGGTCCCTGTCTTAGGTTGACTGAACACAGAGTGATCTTACCCATCTTTGAGTGCTATGAATGTAATCCACTGTGCAGTCTCTTCATATCCTGTCTTAGGTTGTCCCAGCTTTGGGAGTCTTACCCGTCTTTGGTGCTATGGAGGGCGGTGAAGAAACTTCTTCAAAACACACGTGGTGGACAATCATTTGCCTCTTCTTCTTCCTGGCCTCCTTCCTGCTGGCTGGAATGTGAACATGATGACTAGCACTCAAGCAGCCACATTGGCAATGAAGAAAAAAGCTCCATCCAGACGGTAGATAGACTGCCCCTGGGATTCTGTTCTGAGCAAGAAATATCCTCCTGTCTTATTGAAGCCACTGGTATTTCGCTTTTCTCTGAGCCAATTTTAATCCTAATGGATAAAATAGGGAGAAGGTATTTCTCTTGCTTGGTATTCCCTTACAGAATAAGGAAATTCAAGCTGCTCGGATTGGCAGAAGCATGGGGGAAGTCTCGATGTCTTGAAGTGGTTAGGACAGAGCAATTCTATCAAAAGCAATAACAATACTGCCATGTGACAATGATGATGGTAACAGCAGCTTGGTGCCTACTGACTTCTCCGACTGTGCCTTCTCTCTGCTTGTTAGGAGTGGCCAGAAGCTCTTATTTACTTCTTTTTCCAGTCCAGATCCTGGCACCCTCCATAGTTTCTCAGGCAGGAGAAGCCACGACCTCAGCAGGAGACAGAGACACAGGGAAGACAAAGGTTTCTCCCCGCCCAGAGATGGAGAACGTCCCATGGTCTATGTGGGACACCGCTTGGCCTGTAGGAGGAAGACCAAGAACAGCCTCCAGCCCGGAGGGTCTTGTCTCTGATGAGGTCTGGCTGTATGCCTAGGTCTGCCTGTGCATCTCTGCCCCGTTTTTACAAACCTCCTTTAATTCTTGTAGAATGTGGCCGTTACGAATGCAGTCTCTGAACTTGAGTGCAAGCTCAAGTTCTCTCTGCCTTTCTTGACGAGCCTCACTTTCCTCCTCTGCCACTGGGACAGCTGCCACATGCAGAGAGAGAAGGCCGTCCATTTACGCAGGCCGGAGCTCAGATGGCTGTGCTCACCAGGTGCTGGGGAGTCCCTTAAATGCCTTATGTGCTGGCTTGGACGTTGTGGGTCTAGGGTGGCACTTGAGAGTCTGCATTGCCAACAAGCCCCTGGGACGCTGCTGCTGCAAGTCCTCAAGTCATAAGGGTTCAACCCAGATCAGGGATCAGCAAACTATGGCCCATGGGCCCAATCCAGCCAGCTGCCTGCTCGTGTAAATAAAACCCTATCGTAACATGGCCACATACTTATGTACATTCTGTCTACGACTGCTTTCTTGCTGCAGTGGGGGTCGTGTCCTTGCGACAGAGACTGTGTGGCCTGCACTGTGAACATCTTTCCTCTCCGGCCCTTTGCGCTCTGAGTTTGCCATCCCCAGAAGGGATGTTGAGAGGATGAAACGAGGAGATGGATTTGTGGCTGTGTGGCCCAGAGGTGTCCACAGCACTGGCCACTGAGCTCCTCCTTACCCAGAAAAGGCCCTTGACTAATGTAGGACAGGGGAGATGGGGACGGGCAAGGTAGGAAGTCATGGGAAGAGGAAGAAGCCAGACAGCCACTCTGGGCAATGCTGCCCTGGAGCTCGCCTATCTCCCTGCTGCAGCCTCTGCCGGAGCACACAGTGCGATTGGGTGCCCCGGGATCCTGTGCTCCTCCCACCCCCAGCCTCCTCTGCACCCCCTCAACTCCGAGGATGAGGCCCCATGGCTGCCCTTGCAGCTCGGGTCCTGGAAGCTCATCAGAAGAGCACTGGCGGGCTGCATCCAATTCCGCCTGCCTCCTCATCAAAATGAGAAATCTGAGGCCCGGGCAGCCATGGAGAGCTGATAACACTCTCCCCGGGGAAGCTCCTCAGTTATCACCACCAGGGTCACCTCTGTCTCGAAAGACTTGTTTTCCTTAAAAAAAAAAAAAAAAAAAAAAATGCCTGGGATGTGTGATGGGGTTGACTGTGAGTTAAAAAAGAAACTAGAAAAATGAAGAAAAAAAAGAAAAAAAAATTAGCCGAGAAGGAAGATTTTATTTTTCCAGACTGGGGAGGCAGTGGGCTGTACCCCTCACCTCCCAGCCCACTTCTGCCAAGGGGGTGCACGTCTCGCTTTCTCCCTGGCCTGCCAAGACGGAGGGAAGACGTGGAATTATTTAGATCGGGTTTTCTCTCCACATGGCAACAGTTGCCACCCGAAAGAGATCCCAGCCTGGAGTTGGCCTGGGTTTCTTTGGCCAACGAGGCCGGAGTTTGTTCAGGATCAGTACTGAGGGTGATGAATTGGAAAGGCGGCGAGGGGTATTCCCGAGCCCCATCTCCTGTCCCCTGCCCCTCCGTGCCCAGCTTCCCACCTCTGCACCTACTGGTGTCTCCCTCAGTCTCCTCTCTCCCTGGGCTCCATCTCCAGCTGTGGGTCTCTATCTGCACCTCCGTCTCTGCCTCTGTCCCTGCCTCTCCTGTGACATTTCTCTCGGTCTTCTGTGTCTCTGTCTCTCTCCCTACCCTGTTCTGTCCCCTTGGTTCTCTCTCTTCTGTCTGCCTCCGCCGCCCCTTGCTCCTGTGTCTCTGCTTCAACCTCCCCATCAATTAGAAGAATCTTTCTCTGCTGTTAGCCCCTCTGCCTCCCCACACAGAGAGGCTGGTCCTGCAGACACCAGTGCAGACATTCTCCTCAATGGCTGTGTCCCAGCTTGTGCCCTGATGGTTGGAGGAGTGGCTCAGGGTGTCAGAACAGCTCACACCATGGGGTGCTTTCCCTGTCCCCTCCAAGGACTCTGCCTGAGAAAGGGGCAAATGTGGCAAGAGGGAACAGAGTCCCTGGGAATGAAGATGAGTCCCAGGGGTGAGAGGGGAGACTCAGGGCTTTCGGGAGGAAGAGAGCTGTGAAACTCAGAGTTAAATCAGGCCAGCCTTATTCTCCATGAGTCAGGATCTGACAGAGCACAGCCATTCCCAAGTGCCAACCAGGTGGCCAGAACTCTTATTGCTTAGGACAGACTTGTTTGGAGCTAGACTTGAGCCAAAATCCTGGCTATGCCATTTACTAACTGGGTGACCCTGAACAGGTCTTTTAATCTCTTTGAGTCTGTTTCTTCATCTGCAAATGGGGATAGTGACAGTACTTACCTTGTGGGTCAGAGTGAGTATCAAATTATTTAAATTATGTAATGGGCTTAGAACACTGCCTGGTATGTAGTAGGCATCCATAAACATTAGCTTTTGTTATGAATATAGGAGAATTACAATACAAGTGGGGTAGAGGGGATAGGGTATTTCAGTCGAGGTCTTGAGGGATAAATAAGAGTTTGCTGAGCTTACAGAGGAACTTTCAGGTTGATGGAACAGCATGAATCAATGTCATTTTATAGATGAGAAAATATAATTCCAGAGAGGGCGAGTAGGTCTTAGTTGTATTTATAAATCCCCAAGAAGAGTGTGGCAAGCCTATCAGTTGTCATCTGTTACTCTGGTCCTGGCCCTGAGACCTCAGGAGCAAAGGGTTAATGGATTGCTCCATCCCAGGGAGAGCATAGCTTTCCCTGCTTCTCTTGCTTCCCTTCAATCTGTCCCTGTTCTCCAAGCATACAGCAAGGACATTCCCAGCCATCCCAGAGGCTGGGGGATGGACCTGGAATTGTGGGAGCAGCAGCTGTTGGCAGATCTACACAGTGCCTTCTCCAGCTAGAGCATTCTTGGCCCCCAAGCAGCTTGCAGATGCTGGAAGAAATGAGGAAAATGTTCCTCATATCAGCTCATTGGTATTTAGATCTCTCCAGATCCAAAAGTCGCAGCCTCTTGCCAGTCTAGGTGGCTCCGAAGTGCTGCCAGTCTTCAGGGCTGCCTGGAAGAGTTGGTAGCTTTCTATTTTCTTTCTTTTTTATCTTCTCTCTCTCTCTCTCTCTCTCTCTCTCTCTCTCTCTCTCTTTCTCTCTCGATGCTTAGAGGAGTTGGTAGCTTTCTATGTTCTTTTTTTAACCCCCTGTTCTTCACTTTCAGGATTTCTATCAGCGAGGAGAGCTCAAGTAGTTGGAAATGGCTTTTCCTTTTCCTGGCTACTCTTGGGGTACCCTCCTCACCCCTTGAGGTTTGTGCACACACTCTGTCTTCAGAGAGGCTCTGTGGCATTGAGAAAGACCAGCCTGTTCCCTAGGTTGGGCTCCTTGGCAAAGACCGTGGCAGGCAGCTTCTGATGTGGCTCCCTACGGTCCTGCCTCCTGGTACTCACACCCTGGTGGGCTGGACCTAGCAACTTGCTTCCAAGCAGCAGAATACTGCAAAAGGATGAGATATTGATTCTGAGATTAGGCTAAAAGAGACTACAAATTCTTTCTTGTTTGTGTGTGTGTGCTTTCCCTCACTCTCATTTTTTCAGCTTACACACTTAGGAGGAAGCTGCAATGTTGGAGTTGCCCACATGGCAAGGAAGGGAATGGGAGGTGCCCCTGGCCAATAGCCAGTGAGGATAGGAGGCCCTTTGTCCAACAACCTGCAAGCAACAAAATTCTGCCAGCAGTCACATGAGTGAGTTTGAAAGCAGATCCTGCCCCAGTCAAACCTTGAGATGAGACTGCAGCCCCAGCCAAGACCTTGATGATGGACTTTAAGAGACCCTTTTTGCAAATGAGACCCTTTTTGCAAATCCCAAGTAAACCTGGATTGATGATGTAGAGAAACCATAAGATAATCCATGCTTTTGTTTCAAGCTGCTCTAATTTGGGATAATTTGTTACACCACATAGATAACTCATTCAGTGACCTTGGGGAAGTGAGTTTTGTCTCCCCGTTTATAAAGTGGGTGCAATAATGCCTGAGAAGTCAGTGGGAAATATGTGCGCAGCATCTGGTGTCCAGGAGGAGTTCCATAAATGAGGCTTTCACATCTTAGTTAACAGGTCATTTCTGGGCCAACCCCAGGTCCTGTGACAGGTGCTGGGGATACGGAGAATTAGGAGGATGTCACAATAGTGGTGGTGGCCCTAACTTCATGGAGTGCAAGGCAGTCATCACAAAGATAAGTAGGAAATTCCATAATTGCCTGAGAGCAAATGCCAGGGAGACCTGGCCTAAGAAGGAAGGGATTCTGGGGCAATCAGATGGTTTACATGAAATCTTTAAATCAGTCCTGCACCCAAAGTGTGTCTGCAGGCAAACTCCCCTAAAAACAGACCCCAAGACAAGCAGCATTCTGGGGGTGATGATCCAGGAAGCAGTGGAGGGGAAGGAAGGGAGAGAGAGAGACAGGGAAGGGAGAGAGCCTGTCCAGAGGGCATTAGTGAGCAGCCACCTCTTTGACCTGGGGCTCAATCCCATCAGGGACTTAGTGTCAAACACATGTCTCCATTACCCACTCAAGGAATGAGGGAACTGGGGCATTTATCCCCCAACTCCTATCTGTCACTGGCACAAGGCTGCTTCTGGGACATGAACTCCTGGGGCTTCCCACCTGCCGTGTGTGCACATTACCTGGATAAGAGGCCCAGGCGGAGAGTGGCAGGTTCTGGCTACAGGACACAGTCACCCTGGAGTGAGCAGAGGAGGGCGTGGTCCACGCAAATATGCACAGCAGGATGGGAGGGACAAAACCTCTTCTCCATCAATGACAAGCTTTAGAAGGAGTCCCTCACTGAGGCTCAGCCCCTCCCAGAGGCCCCATGGCACCTGGGGCCAATGCAGAGGCCGTCCCTCAGCTCTTGCTTGAGCTGCCAGGCTTCCTAGAGCCTAGGGCTGACCACAGGGCTCTTGCTGACTCCTGGAGCTTGTCCCTTTCTTGCCCCCATGCTCACTACTCATGTGTGTCCCGGTCACCTGCCTGATGTCTCTCACACTGGGCCCCATGTGAGATCACTGGTAGTACCTCCAGGACACCCTTCCGGTCCTCAGCCAGCCCCTAAATCCTGAGCTTTAAGGCGTCATTTGGGTTCAAATCCACCCCCATGATGCATCCACCTGCTACCCTCAGGAGGGAGCCCTTTGCCTTTCTGCACCTCCCTACTAACTTTGCCCCAGCACTGAGGGTGGTGAAAGGATCAACCAACTCAGCCCTTCTAGAATCCCATTTTAACACCAACCAATGTGACACACAGCAAGTGCCAGAACAGAAATGGGTCCTGCCTCATGGAGCTCCTGTCCAGTAGGCAGATGGTGGATTAGTGTGGAAAGCCGTGGACACCAGGCACACAGGGACTTGTTGAGGCTAGTCACCAGGAAGGAGCCTTGGTATAGGGGGAGCTGCAGGCCCCCGCTTGCCCCTCTGTTCCCCCGCAGACTGGCTCTGTCCCGGCAGAAGAACCCCCAGATTCTACCCTCTCAACTTAGTGCCCTGCTTGGGTCTGTCCTCTCAATTTAGTGCCTTGTTTGGGTCTTTTGTGGCTGCGTGACAAACCACCCTAAAACAGAGTATCCTAAAACAGCACCATTTATTTTGTTCACGAACTTGCAACTAAGCAGAACCCAGCAGGACAGCTTATCTCAGCTCCACTTGACATCACTTACAGTGACTCAATGGCCAGAGGTTAGGATCACCCGAAGCCTCATTCATTCCCATGTCAGATGGTTTGTGCTGGCTGTGAGCTGGGACCTCAGCTGGGGCTGTCAACCAGCATGCTGAACTTGGACCTTTCCACATAGCTTGGGCTTCTGCACAACATGGTGGCTGGCTTCCAAGCACCAGGGTCCCAGGAGAGACAGTCAGGCAGAAGTTGTATTACTTTTTGTAACCTTGCCTTAAAGGTCACACAGGGCTTCTTCCACGCTGTACTGTTCATTGAGGCCATTGCAGGAGGCCGTCCATACTGAATTGGAGGGAACTTAGACTCCACCTTTTGTTAGGAGCAGTGTCAAAGAATTTCCTGATATGTTTCAAGACATATGACCCTGCTCTGTGGACACTGATTCTCCTTGTTCATGTCCCACATGCACTCTTGGACCAGTCCCTCTTATTGGGGATGGGATGTTGTCATTGTCCAGGCCTGGGTCACACGTCCATTCCTGGGATGGGCAGAGGGCTGAGGCTGTGATGGGCAGCCAGGCCAGAGCCACATCTACTGAGGGACTGAGATTTCTCTAAACAAGTCAGGGTGTGAAAACAGCAACAGCATATGTCTTCTCTAAATAATAAGCAAATAAATAAACACTCGAGTACATGATTATCCATGGTGACAAATGCTCTGTTGGCAAAGGATGGGATGCTTCTAAGAGTGATTAAGGGT
Organism: Loris lydekkerianus; assembly: GCA_963574355.1. NCBI lineage: Eukaryota > Metazoa > Chordata > Mammalia > Primates > Lorisidae > Loris > Loris lydekkerianus. The sequence continues at coordinate 60,241 of CAUYPK010035494.1, read as the reverse complement.
AGGGCTAGTAGTGGGGGTGGAGATGGGACAAACAATCAGGGGTGACCTTCAGAATAGGTGATTTATATGGAGATGTGAAAGGTGAGAGGGGGCCAGCTGGGGGGAAGGGCTGGGGAGAGCTTTTCACCTATGCAAAGGCCCTGTGGTATAAAAGCTTGGTGTATTCAGGTCCTTTGGCACCCTTGTGGCTGGAGCAACGTGAACGAGGTCAGGGCATGGCAGAGATGAGGCTTGATCACACAGTGCCTCAAAGGCCATAGTAAGAGTTTGGATTGTGTCTTTGAAGAAGATATAAGATACAACTTAAGTTTACACCTACTATACCTCTAATTTCTGGCACATTTTCAAAATCTGTTATTCTTTTCTCTACTTCTTTTTGATCTGTCATTTCCCTCCAGAATCACTATCAACTTGGACACAACCCCAGCTCTCTTCAGCTAATTTGCCCACTCTGTCAGGCCAAACATCGCCAGCTCCACCTGCTATAAGTCACCAGGCATGCCCCTGTTGAGCCTGAGCTATGCCTGGTGTCAACAAGTGGCAGTGAGAAAATGATGTTTCTTCAACTAGATAGCCCCTCCCCCCCACCCCCCACCCCCCCACCTCCCCACCCCCACCCCGCCGCCAGCCTGTCCATCGCTCCCCGGGGTACCCAATCCAACCAATTTAAATAAACAAATCCCCCAAACAGGGCCCAGTAATGGAAACGCTGACAGTTCCTTATCTGCAGCATCTCTAGGTGTGCACAGGTCTGTAATAATTTGGGCCTCACCAAGGCAGAGGAGTTATTGCGACTGTGCCGTGCCTATGACAGTTTAATCAGACCTTGAAAATCAGGGGCATTACATTGTGCACCTGCTCATGGGGACAAAAGGGGAAAGATGGCTGGTGGAGTTTTCTATCGTGGGCTTTTTTTTCCATAACCAAGCAGGACCTCCAGAGTATATAATTCATTCTGTGTGTGTGGGTGGAGGGCACGGGTGGGGAGTGGGGACTAGACTTACGCCAAGGGGAGATGTCCACCTAGGAACTTCCTTTGTCTACACAGGCCGCATCCGTATCTGGGGAGCAGGCAGCCCTGTCTGGGCCCTGGAGCAGGACAGACCTGACTTTGTGGCCCATGCCCTTCTCTTCCCTTCCCTTTTCCCTTCTCCCTCCCTCCTTTCCTTCTGAGGATATTCGTTGACTTTGAACCTTACAAATGGCCCAGTGCTAGGCGCCAGGATGCTGTAATGACTCAAATGTATCCAGGCTTTGCCCTCAAGGAACCAGAATGTATGGCCAGGGAGAAAAATCTCACAAAATGTCTTAGTTTGGGTTCCCCAAAAAGCAGGGCCAGAGACACAGACTTGAGGGAAGGAAATATATTTGGAGGTGACCCCAGGGAGCAGGATTGTGAGCAGGAAGAGAGCTAGGGAAGAGAAGAAAATTCCAACAAAGGGCATTTTATTATTGATCTGGTTCTTCCAAGAGGCTGCTGTTGGGGTCCTGCTAAGGAGCAGGGCAGAATGGGCCTCAGCCTCAGAAATCCTGAGGCAGAAAAGCAGAGAGACACCCCTTAGGGCAGGTCTCTGTCCCGGCAGCAGAATCCCCAGATTCTACCCTCTCAACTTAGTGCCCTGCTTGGGTCTGTCCTCTCAATTTAGTGCCTTGTTTGGGTCTTTTGTGGCTGTGTGACAAACCACCCTAAAACGGGTCCTCAAACTGCGGCCCGCAGGGCACATGAGGCGGTGTGATTGTATTTGTTCCCGTTTTGTTTTTTTACTTCAAAATAAGGTACGTACAGTGTGCATAGGAATTTGTTCATAGTTTTGTTTTTTTTTTTAAAACTATAGTCCACCCCTCCAACGGTCTGAGGGACAGTGAACTGGCCCCCTGTTTAAAAAGGACCCATGCCTTAGGGGATACTGGCCACAGGCAAGGTTGTGTCCAGCACTAATGTGCTGCAATTAGTGGGTGAAGGGGGCATGGTTTCTGGAACCATGGACAGCTCCCACATAGGTACTGTGAAGAGCTGGTCTCTGCTTGGTCATCAGGGTGGGCTTCCTGGAGGAAGTGACGCAGGAAATGAAATTTGACAACTGAGAAGGAGGTAAATGGGGGATCCTGGTGGGGTGAAGAGGGAAGCACATACCAGGAAAGGGGAATGGCACATGAAAAGGCCCAGGGGCAGGGAGGAATGTGGTGCTTTTGAGAACTGCCACAGACCAGGTGGTTGGAGCAAAGAAAATGATGGGAAGAGGAATAGCAGATGGGACAAGAAGAGGCAGGACCCAACTCGGGTCATGTGGCTCCCCCAGGCCTTGAGAAGGAAGGCGTCATCAAATGGCCAGGGTCGAGGATATCAGATATGCAACTTCAGAAGCTCACCCAGCTTCTGTGGGAACATGTGCATGTGCATGGTGTGGCCTGATATAGGGAGAGCAAAGACCAGGCTTCTGAGGTTGCCCCTGCAGGAAAGGAGGCTGGGCTGGAACCCTCAACACACTGTGTCACCGTGATCAAGCGATGTCCCTCTCTGGCCCTCAGTCTCCTCACAGCACAATGGGCTCATGGCCAACACCCCACCGAAGTGGTTATGAGAAATCAAGAAGCTCAGGTCTGTGGTGGTGACTGGCACAGAGCTCTGTGCACGGCAGACTCCCGGAAACTCTTTGTTCCTTCCCTTCTTCTCTGTTCCTGCCGTTGACTTTAAAAGCTTGTCCTGCCAAGGCCAAGTGTATTTCTGGGAGAAAATGGGCCTCATGCATTTTTTATCGATTTATTGATTAGTGGCAATTGAAAGAGGAAGAGTACCTGGCCTTGCCCTCCAGATGGGATGTGAGTGTCTGCCCACCCACAATGTGCAAACTGTGGAGTGCTGTACACAAGAGAATGAGACAAAAACACCCGCGCCTGACACAGGACAGCAGGCCCCTGATTCTCTCATTCCAGGCTGTTTTGGAAAGGGGGCTTTCCAGCTCTTCCCCATTCTGACACCCCCACTGAGATCTTGTCTTCAGTTTTCTTTAACTAGGTTTTTGAGTCTGAAGTCCAGGATGTGCCCTGCCAGAGAAGCCCTGGGATTCAGCAGCTTTCACTTTCAATGGAAAGCACCATAGGGGTTAGGAGTACTCAGTTACTCACTCCGTAGTGCGGACTGGGTACAAAGACCAGGTATGTGCTAAATATGAAGGCAGGAGGCCAGGTTAGCGGCCTGATCGGCCTCGGGAGCTGATAGATGGAAGAACCAGAGACCACACTCCCTCCCTCTCTCTGGCTCTCCCTTTTCCATTTTGTATAATTGGCAAGCTAGGCTATGGGCTTCTAAGGACTTGGCTTTTTGGGGTGCCAAATGAAATTTCTATGACACCCACACCTAGCACAATGCCTGGCATGTAATAGGCACTATGTAAACTCCAAGAAATGGATCGGCAGATTGATGGATGGAAGGATGGAAAGATGGATGGTGGGAGGATGGAAAGATGGATGGTGGATGGCTGGCTGACTGAATGGCTGAGCCTTGATGGCTGAGTGCCTGAATGAGCAGCTGCCTTTGGGCGACACTCGTCAGGCTCTGGGAAGCCTATTTGGGCTAGTGGATTGCATTTCAGAATTGAGGGCCAGGCTGTTTGTGTTTGAAGCTTGTTTTCCAAAACAGGTTCTGAAGAACATGCCATTTTCGCCTTGCAAGCGCTTAAGAGAATCCCAGTCAGATGGTCTGCTACCCTAGGACACTGGGCGCCTGTGTCCTTGGACACAGGGAATATGGCAGGAAATTCTTGTCCTGTGGGGCAGAGTGTGTGTGCGGGGGGTGGGTTAGGGTGGGGGGTGATGTAAAAGATGAACAGGAAATCAGGCTTATTCCCTGTTCAGTCATGTTGACTCCCTCCAGAGAAGTGCTGCGGCTCTGGCGACGTTGTTTGAAGAGATTTGGAGAGAAGATGCAGAAGTTCTCTGTCTGCACATCCTTGGGGTTTTCATCCACGCACTTAGCTGTTTGTTTAAGGTCCCTTCTAAGTATGCTCACCTGCTTTTATTTTTATTCACCCATTTTCTATTCATCTAGTCATTTAACCATTCACTCACCTGTTCTTTTAACTATCCCTCAACCATCTTTCCATTCACTCATCCACTACTCACTCACCAGACCATCCATCCATCCACCCATCCATCCATCCGTCAGTCCACAAAGTCATTCATCTTCCAAGTCTTCCATCCATCCATCTATCCTTTTGTCCACCAAACTATTCATCTACCCACTTGCTCATACATCCGCTGACCCACCCATCCATCTGTCCTATCCACTAACCTATCCATTCACTCTTTTATTCATCCATCCATCCATCCATCCATCCATCCATCTCAAGCATGCAAACCCTCATTTACTTACCCAGCCTATCACAGCCTACCTGTGCCAGGTATGTATGTTACATACACTGGGAATACCAAGAAGGTTGGTATAGAACTAATGCATTCAAAGATCCCCTGGTAATGGTAATGTTTAAGATAGAAATAGCTAATTATAACCCAGATAGATTAGCACTGTGACTGGGGCAGCACAAGGGCTCTGGAAGCTCAGTGTCCTTGGAGCCTGCACAGATACTGTTCCCCTACCTAGAACACTCTTCCTTCTCCCCATCTTCTGGATCACTCCCACTTATCACTTAAGTTACAGCCTGGTGCACCTCTTGGGGGAGCTTCCCCAACTGTCCTTCCTCTTTTCTTCCTACTTTTTTGCAGTTTTTTTTTTTTTTTTGGCTGGGGCTGGGTTTGAACCTGCCACCTCTAGCATATGGGGCCGGCGCCCTACCCCTTTGAGCCACAGGTGCCGCCCCCTTCTTCCTACTTTTGTAGAGCTGGATTTATGTCTTATTTATCCCTGGCCTGGCCTGCAGTAGGTGCACTTCAAATGTCTGAGTAACAGTGGATGCAGGTGACTAGATCAAGAAGAAAGAGATAATGGCGGAGTTCATGAAGGTGGCAGGGATGGCCAGGCTAGGTCCTGAGTCACGTTTGGGGGCCTATGTGGCTGGGCAGTGATGAGCCTGAGATTCTGAAACCAGGCGGGTCCAAACCCTGGTTCTAACAGATCCAGGCAGGTGAACTCATCCTCCCCCTCCCCTGCAGCTCAGCGTCCTCATCTGCCGAGTGTGGAGAGTTGTCACTGCTGTCCAAGGTTTTGTACAGTGTCAAAAGGTCTGTAAGTTCATGTCCTCTGCATGACTTTCCTATTGCTGCTGTGACAAATTATTACAAATTTAGTGACTTAAAACCACACAACATATTCCCTTCCAGGTTTGGAGGTGTTGGCAGGGGCTTGGAGAAAGATCCAAAGGGGTCTTACAGGTAAGTTGGAGGCACCAGCAGGGCTGAGCACCTCTGTCCCTTCGCTCAGAGAGGATTTGTTTCCGGTCTTTTCCAGCTTCCAGAGACCAACTGCATTCCCTGGGTCCATCTTCAAAGTACATCGCTCCATTTCTGCTTCTGTTATCACGTCTCCTCTTACTCTGACCCTCAAGTCTCCCTTTGAAAAGAGCTCAAGTGATGAAATTGGGGCTGCTTACATAATCTGAGATAATCTTCCCATCTCAGTACCCTTAATCATATCCCCAAACTCCCCCCCCCATTTTTTTTTGGGGGGGGAGACAGAGTCTCACTCTGTCACCCTGGGTAGAGTACCATGGTCTGATAGCTTACAGCAACATCAGACTCTTGGGCTTAGGCAATTCTGTTGCCTCGCCCTTCTGAGTAGCTGGGACTACAGGCACCTGCCATGGAGCCCAGTTAGTTTTTTGTTATTTTTAGTAGGGATGGGGTCTTGCTCTTGATCAGACTTTTCTTGAACCCCTGAGCTCAAGCATTCCGTGTTCCTCAGTCCCTCAAAGTGCTAGATTACAGGCATGAGCCACCACTCCCAGCCCCCAAAGTCCCTTTTGCCATGGGTTCTGAGGATTAGAGTTTTGACATCTTTGGGGGATAATTGTACTTAAGCCTCTCAGAAGCAGATGCCAAGATGGGACCAGTTGAAGGACGAGGTGGCCAGAGCTTCCAGGTGGTGACACTGGTCTGACTCCTGTGCCAGGAGAGGAGCAAGGAAGAGTCTCAGGTGGCTGCACAGATCTAAGAAGTTTTCAGCTAGATCAGTGGGGACTCCTTGAGCCAAAGTTACTAAACAGAGGAGTCTGTATCTCACAGGATTGAGCCTGCCTCAGTATTCTTGCCAGGCCCAGCACCTGGTGGGAGCAGCTAGTGGAAGCCTGGCCTTGATACAAGCATGGTGGTTGGTGGTGGAATCAGAGTGTAGCAGCTAGGAGATCCAGGCGGTGTGCTTTCATACTGAGGCTGCCAGCACATGTGTTGGCAAGGACTTGGAAAAAGCAGCTCTGGTGTCAGAGAAGGGAAGAGGCTGTGGGCTCAGGGTGGGTGTCCTGTCTTTGGGTCCTGGGGATGGGAAACTTGCAGGGCCTCTGAAAAGGACATGTGGCCTCTTTCACCCAATAGAACCCCGAGAGGACCTCAGGATTTCTTCAAGAGTTCTGGCAGAAGCCCCACAGCCCATCCTCATCCTAGAGGCCATGTTGTGGGGGTCCGCATTCTGTGCCCCTTGGTGGATACTTGCAAGGAGAAACGAATCCTCTCATCACATAAAATGGACCCAAATTAGAATTTTCCTTTCTAAACCTAAGATAGATGATGTAAATTAAAGTTGTCTTAAAAAAAAAAGGGTTTATTTTTTTCCTTTCTATTTCTCTTTTTCATTATGTCACCCCCTGAGGGAATCTTCTTTAACGATGTGACATCAGACTGGAAGAGTGTCTACCTGCTAGGACCTACCCGTGTGAACGTTCCCCAGAGTGGGCTGCATGACATTGGTGCCTATGCTCTCCCTTCTATGCGCCTTGAAGACATTGCTAATTGATCACAGAATTATTTTCATCGAACTGGCCTCAAAAGAGGGTGACCATAGACTTTACTATGCAGACCAGGACACTTCTGAGAATGAAGAATGGTATGGTTAATGTTATAATTAGGTTTGAACAAACAGGCATGAACTGGGATGGTCCTAGGAAAATCGGGATGTTTGGACAGCCTATTTTAAAATCTGCTCAACCCAATGTCCCTGGCAGCCATTACAAATTGATCACCAAATTTGGCACACGAGAGCCACACTGTTCTGTTGCCTTTGACCACATGTGGCTGGGAGGGAGGCTGTGCCCCTCTACAAGACACGTAATTCTGGCCTCCTGTTCTTTCTGGGATGGGATTCTGCCATGTCTGGTCAGATGCTGGGGCTAGTTTCAATCTGCTCCATCCCCTCCTATGCCCAAGTGGCCATGCAGTTCTCTGTTTCTGAGCCTCCATGACAGCAGGCCTCGCATCTCACAGAATGTTCTTAGAAAAGACCATCTAAGGGTCTGATTTAGAAAAATGGCTTTAGAAACCCTTGCTGGGTCCTTGAAGGACTGAATGGGATGGGTTGAAAATCCAAATAAAACTTTTGACTCCTCCCCAAATGTAATGACTAGTAGCCTACTCTTGATTGGAAGCCTTGTTGATAACAGTCAATTAACACACACTTTAGATGTGATGTGCATTATACAGGGTATCCTTAAAGTAAGCTAGAGAGGAGAAAATGTTATGAAGAAAACCATAGGAAGAGAAAATACATTTGCTACTCATTAAGTGGATCATCACGAAGGTCTTCATCCTCATCATCTTCATGTTGAGTTGGTGGAAGAAGGGGAAGAAGGGGTGGTGGGGAGGAAGAGGAGGAGAAAGATAGGGAGGAAGAGGAAGAGAAAGAAGAGAAGGAAGAAAGGGAGGGAGAGGAAGAGGAAGATGAGGAGGAGGAAGAGTTGGTCTTGCTGTCTCTGGGGTGGCAGAAACCAGAGAAAATCCCTATACAAGTGAACCCATGCAGTTCAAATCTGTGTTGTTCAAGGGTCAACTGGACATAGCACAGTGGATAAATAGAGAATTGTGGAGTGTCTGGGACAGAAGTAGCCACTCCTGAGCCTGTCAGTGGGACGTAATAATGACACCAACACCTCCTGTTTTCCTGAGCACTGAGTATGTGTCTGGCACTATCAGAGCTATTGCATTCATCCTTACCATGACCCATTTTACAGATCAGATAACTGAGGCTTGGAGAGGGGAGGCAAAGCCAGGACCTCAACCCTCTCCTCCTCAGTGGGGTACGGCCTCTGTGGAGTACAGCCTGGGATGCACCCTATCTCAGCCTAGACTGCACCAGGGCCAGGAAAAAGCAGCCCTTAATTCTTCCCTTACATCTATGGCATCTGGGTGGGCTGCAGCCCCTAGACTGATGGGTATCTTTATCATCCTTTTGTAGTGCTAATAACCATACAGGCAAGTGGAGCAGGCCTGGAATATGTCTCGTGTCTCTGCCACACCCAGCCTGGCTGTGATGTTCCTCAGGGAATGTGGCCCCTGCCCAGAAGCCCACCCTGGGCTCTTCTGCCATATCAGGAGAGGGCAGGGTGGGCAGAGGACCCTGAGTCCCCATTTTACAGTGGAGGAAACTGAGTACGGGCTAAATAGGAACAGCTGTACCAGAGGGCAGGAATTAGTTCAGAGTCACCTTCCTATACCAGCAGTCAGCCCAGGGTCTGCCATTTAAATCAAATAATGCTGTGATAAAAATTCTGGTCTTAACAATAACCTTGAGTGTTAACCCAGAACCTTAATCTCCAATGGTCAGTGCCTTGTTTGATCATTAGACAATCTTATGATGTAGGAGCTGTCCCCATTTTACAGATGAGGCAGTTGAGTCTCAGTTCTATAATTATTTGCCTGAGGACACAAGATCTAGAGATGTGGTGATGTAATTTGAATCAAGGACCAGCAGAGCTTAAGCCCAAATTACTATGAGTGCTGCCTCTCTCTTGCAGTGGTTTGAAAGTGTTTATCTTGGCTTTGGTCTCTCTGCGCTACAAGTGAAGCTTGGCTGGGTGTGATGCCTCACGCCTGTGATCCAACCACTTTGGGAGATGAAGGTGGGAGGATCACTTGAGGTTAGAAATTTGAGACCAGCTTGGGCAACACAGGGAGAACTTATCTTTTAAAATAATAATGATGATGATGATGATGATGGTGATGATGTGAAGCTCAGAGTATGCATGGTGAGTATACTCAGGGAGTATTTATAGCCAGAATGATAATACTGGCAGTGACTGTTGACTGAGTACTTCCTCTGGGCCAGGCATCAGCATACTTAGTGTGTAGGGTATTATCCCAGGTGCGGCAGAGAGAACAGAGGCTCCCTAAGATGAAGTGATATCCCTATTCCTACTAAGGCCACACCACTAGTGACAGGGTCAACCCCACCAGAGAAGCCAGTTGTGCTTTTCCCCCACATTCACTTGCAATTTCTTCCTTTGGTGTTTGAGCAGACCCTCACAGGGAAGACAGACCAAAGGATTCTCAAGGGGCCTCCCTGTCCATGGCTCATGTGTGCTCCAGAAGCCAGCAGCCAGATGTTTGGTGTCCTTGGAGCAGGCTCCAGCTGTAGCCCAGGATGCCTAAAGCTTCCTTAGCTGACCCCAGAGGGCCAGGAAGGGTTCTCTCAGTGACAGGATTCAGCCTGAGGTCGGGTGTGGACTGGAAATGCATCTGTGCAGAGCTGAGGGTGTATAGGAACCTTCTGTATCCATCTTGTTTGAACTGGGGAGACCCCACAGCCCCTGTCTTTAGCTTAGGGCTGCCTCTTCAACATTGATGCAGGTTAGAGTCACCTTGGAGCTAGCTTCCTTAGGCCAAGCAGGAGACTCCAGCAGCTTGGCTTTGTGACCAGGGCAGCTCACTCACCCTCTTTGGGCCTTAAGTCTCCTCAGCTGTGAGGAGGGGTCAAACCAGCTGCATCATATCCTATGATTGTCCTTCCCCAAGGAGCCTGGACTACAGGCCAGGAAGACAGCCCTGCCTGCTGTTCATTCCACAAGGGGTTTCCCTTGTGCCACAGTGTCCTCATCTGCAAAACGGGTCTCATTACAGAGCCTGCCTCCAGAGTTGTGCAAAGTTCTTCGCAGGGAGCTTAACACAAAGTCCACACAAGTAAATGGAAGATGTTATTATGGAAGTGGAAGACCTGCCTTCAATGGTCACCATCACGTGTTAGCCACGGGGGCAGCCGGGCCTCAGTTTCCTCCTCTGACGAGGGACCAGAATAACTCACAGATGGTGTGAGGATGGAGGCACCGGGCTGGGATGGGGGTGCACAGTTTGTAAAACCCCCTCTTTCTTCCCTCTCTTCATCCCCCTCTTCCTCTTTTCTCCTTCCCTTTCTCCCTCCTTTTCCTCCTCTTCTTCTAGTCTCTTTTGAATCCCTCCTCTCCCCAGACACCTGGGGACAGGACAGGGGTGATGCCAGCAGTTTCCTGCACCTGTTGGGGGGGGGGGGCTGCCCAATGCAGGGGATGTCTGTGGAAAGAGTCCACATGACTCTGCCCCCAAACTCTGAGTTTTGGGTGATGATAATAGAGGCCACCCCTCTTCATTGGGGGCTGGTAGGTGGGATTTTAAATCAGTCACTTCCCAGACTTCAGGGTGCTGGAGAATCACTCAAAGTTCCTGTTAAAAATATAGGTTTGGACTCAGGAGGGCTGGAGACCAAATTTGCAGGGCCCAGTGCAAAATGACAATAAGAGCCCCTTGTCCAAAAATTGTTCAAGATGGAAACTGCAGAGTGTTAAGTTGAGCATGGGCCTTTGTGAGTACGGGGCCCCAGGTCATAATGTGGGTCTCATGCCCATGAAGCCGGCCCTAGAATCTGCATTTCTATTGAGGCCCAGGTGAGACCCATGCTGCTGGCCCCATCCATACTTTCAGGAGCTGGGATTTCAAGGGGTTCAGGGAAGCATTATATCTTCAGCTGGGGTCAGGAGATTCGGATTCTCGACCTCACCATGCCGTGTGAACTTGAACAGTGATGCCCTTCTGGGACTTGGTCTCCCTGACTGGAAAGTGGTGAGAGGGTCAGCAGTGACGGCTTCTAAGCCGTCTTCCCTCTGGTACCCTGGCTTCCCACGTCACCCCCAACCTGAGGCCTCCAAACCGCCAGCCAGGATCAAATGGCCAAAGTTGCCTCCACTATCCAGCTCGGCTGGAAATCATTTTTAAACAAAGCCAGCGTTCCTGGAGAGCCTATTGATTTCCTGAGTTCCCAAGCCCACCATCCTGCTGCTGTGTCCTTGCCAGGCCAACACTGAGAAATAAACAAATACTGAACCCCCATCCCCACCCCTGCCACAAGCAAATAAATAAACAAGTCACTCCTGCACCCCACCGTGTCCCTCTTTGCTTTGGCCTCTTTTCAGGACAAGTGTCCTGGTGACAATGTCCAGACATCAGGGGCCCTGCAGGGAAGAAAGGTAGGGCTGGGGTACTGGGAGGACAATTGGAATAAAAAGGAGGTCAGACCCCCAAGAAGGACCAGCCAACTTTAATCCAATAATGGAAGGCTGGGGTGGGGTGGGGTGAGGGGATGGATTTTGCCTTCGAAGCCTCCCAGAGGACTTTAGTTGTGAAGACAATAAGCACTGTACATGGATAAAGTGGCTTTTAGAACTATTAGAAAGTGGGTGTGCTGGGAATAGGGGGGGCAGGGGGGACCGGGATGGGAAAATTAAAATTCTGCTCTTGCCGAAGGTTTCTGGGCTCCAGCTCGCCATGCGAGCATCGATCTGTTCCAGCATTTGACTTTCAACCATGACAAAACTGTGGGCAAATTAATTGTTCTCCAGGATATTAAGCATCAGACTCCATTAATCCTTTCTGAGCAAGATGCTCGCTGAATACTAATCGGGAGGGTTCCAGGCTGCCACAGGGTGTTTTTCCTGCCACTGAGGCCCCTTTGGGTCCCGCCCTTTCTGTGTCTCCCTGGGTGTGGGTGTGAAGGCTGAGCATCCTTCCTCCACACCATGCTTTACTTTTATTTTCCTTTGTGGCCAAGGACAGAGCAGGAACAGGTGGGCCCAACCCTCAACCTCCCCCACCCCCACCTGGGCATCTTCTTCCCTGGAAGCTGTGGGATTGGTAGCAAGATTGTTTTATGCAAATTCCAATATCTGTATGCAGGCACGTCCGTGAGGATGAACACAAGAAATAATTACCAAATTATGCACGTTGAGTTGGTTTTCCTGAATCTTGAGCCCTTAAAAGAAAAAGAGAAAACACGGTGGTGAGAGTGTATAAAACAGACCAACAACCCCGTGGCTCTGGTCAGCCCGGGCAGGGTGGGCCACTGTGCCGTCTGAGAAGAGAAAAGAACAGAACCCCTGTGGGATTTAAGGGGATGGAGTGGTAGGTCCTGGGGAGGAGGTAGGGGGTCCGAGGCTGCCACCGAATTGCAAAGTGTCCTTAGGACAGCAAATAAGTGACTTCCCTTCTTGTGGTCTCAATGCAGAAGGGGAAAGTGGCAAAGGCCTGACAATGCTGTCTTCTGAAATGTGGGGACCAGATGGGCACAGCAGGGGCCTGTGCGGACAGGGAGCATCCTTGGGGCGTCCCCCTTTCTCTGCAGAGCTTTCTTGTTTCATTTTCTACAGTAAAAGTCCTTTCATTGCTACCAAGTTTTTGTGCCATCAACTCATGTCGGAGAGGTGGGTCTAAATTATGATCCCATTTCACAGACTGCAGCTCAGAGAAGTAGAGGACCAAGCCAAAACTATGTCCTGCAGGAGATAGAAAGAAGACCAGATAGAGTATCTGTACTTGCTAATTAATTTCCTTTCCAGGCAGGAGCCCATATTTCATAGGGCAGAATGTGATTCTCACTTCCCATGGTCCCACGGTGTCCTGAACACAGGGAATTCACCCAGACCCCCACCCAATTTAGCCAACTCCAGCTAATTCTATCACACAAGCAGACCAAAATGATCCCACACATTAGGGAGCATTTTACATTAGGCTCTTTCATGCATGAACCTGTTGACCTCTCACAACCACTTTATAAGCAGGGGTCCTACTATGTGCCCTGCTTTCCAGATAAGGAAGTAGCTCAGAGAGGCTAAGCCACTTGTTCAAGGTCACACATGCAGTCGGTGCTGGAATTCAAATCTTCATCTGTCTGCCTTCAAAGCGCACAGCATAGGTAGCTTATCTTGCTTTACTCTTTCCCCCTGTCCTGGGGGTTGTGGAGGTTTTCCTCGCCCCTTGCACTCCTTGCTGGTTCCCTCACTTCCCATTTCTCTTAACATGCCTTCTTGGACTTCAGTGGGCAGAGAGAGAAGCAGAGAAGTGTGCCAGCAGCTCACTAACTGCATGGATATTTATGCCTGCGCAAACACCACACACGCCTTCTGCATGATTTGGAGCTAAATGCAGTGTTACTTAATTAATGCACATGTAACACTTGAGAATATTACACCTATTAGAACTCGTGGACAATTAACACTCTTGTGCCGCTGCTGCCACCAAGTCCCACAGACAAAGGCCCTGGAAGTGCCCCTGAACAGAATCAATTGCCCAGGGAAAATGCCTCCTCCTGCTCAGGCTTTGTCTGCCCTAGCCTCCTTGCCCTGGGCTTCTTCCTCTTCCTCTTTTATTTTTAACTTTTCTATATTTAATCTTCCAGTTTGGCCAATGTAGAATCATTATATATTAAAATTGTTACATATAAAATATTATGCATTATATATACAACATTTCTGTTTTGGAGATGTTCTTTGCAAAAAAGTCTCTAAGCTCCATGCTGCCAGGGCCATCAGATAATTTGAATTTCCTGATTTCCCAAAATAACTGATTTTCTTTCTCACTTTAATGTTTGCAAGAAGGAAAAAATAAAGTCACCTCTTCTAGGAAGTGCCCCAGGATTGCTCCAGCCCTTTCTGATCCTTTCTTCCACTGAAAACTTCCAGCACATAAGACATTATAGGCTCCAGGAGGGCAGGTTCCCTAGAGGTGTCCCTCTGGAGGATCTCAGCTCTCACAGCTAAGAGAAAGTCCAGAAAACTTTTCCAGCTGCTCTTTAGGGTTGCAGGGACGATGGAATAAACTTTGGGTGTTATGCAAACCTTGCAGCTGACTTTGAGGTAACAGTGTCTCTGCAAATCCATCTTTCCATCTGTCAAATGGGCATGCCAACACCTTCTTTGAAAGCTTGGCTGAGTGCTATAGGAACCGAGCCTAGTGGCAAGAGCCATGGTGAATGACATGGGGCCTGAAATATTACTTAAATCAGGTGTCTCCTACCCATTCCAAGGATTGTTGCACACCTACTATGTGCAGGGGCTGCAGAGGAGGGTAAGAAACATGTGATCCCCTGATTCCAGAGGCCCCAGTCTAGTGGGGGTGAGGGGTGATGAACCTATGGACAAGTGAGTAAACAGATAAGCCTGGCTCCTGATAGTAACACGTGCCAGCAGTGAAATGACTAGATGACACTTGACTGCTGCCCTCTCCTTGTCTTGCTCTCCTCAGTCCCCTCATCTCTCAGAAAAACTAGCCTGAAGTGCTCATCTCCAGGTCTGTGGGCGACACTCCCCAAGGGGATGGGGTTGATAGGTGGCAGATCGCTCTGAACCTCCAGGTTGGCATTTCTCTAGAATCCTCCCAAGAGGCCCCACTCGGTGGTCCCCAGCTCCACCGGCCCAGGCAAGACGGATTAGCAGGGTCCCCGGGGCTAGCCTTCAGATCCGTCCCCAGACACTGTTTCCAAAAAGGATTAAATAAATACGTCCAGCGGGAGGGGGAGCTCTGGCTTTCACTGCCCGCTGGCGGGAAATTAAATAATGTTCATTTCTGCCGCTGTGAGCCGGAACAAGGCTGGCTGAGCCGCAGGGCCGGGCGGGAGGCGGCTGCGATTGGCAGCTCGTGGCAAGCCCTAAATCAAAGGAGCCGATGAAATTTCTAATAGCAGGAGCACGACTGGCATTGGCGTATAAATAAAGTTCCCCTCTTGAAAGGCAGCTTATTCCAGCCTGGCCGCCAAGGATATTAAGCCCAGAGGACCGGTGGCTGTGGCCAGGCTGGACCCAGGCCAGAAGCCAGCTGGGCCTGGGAGGTGAGAGTTCTTCCCCAGCTGCTTTCCTGGCTGACCCCAATACGGTCCCCAGGGTGGAACCCCTGGGCATGCCCAGCCTTGAGCTGGGTGGGTGTGTGCTTGCTTGACTGAGGAAGCCTTAACTTTCAGGGCAGAATTTATAGTTCCCATTGCACAGATGAGCACACCAAGACTCAGAGCAGGATCGACGTCCTGCCTGAGGACACAGAGAACTTAAATAATCCCTTTGCATGTGTAGGGCAGAGAAGAGGGTCACTCACAGTCAGGTGTGAGTCCACAGAATCTCACAGCTGTACAATGAGCCCAAACTACCCCATGGAGAAACTGGGGCTACTGTTCAGACTGGCCAGGTCCTGTCTCTCTGTCCTTCGTCCTAGGCCATTCCTTGTTCAAACAAGCCAGGACTGGCCTTTACTGCCAGTGCCTGCAGTCCTGTGAGGGTGGAGGAGACACGTCTACAAACAACCTTTAGGATCCTTTCCTGTGGGCTCCAATCTGAGTGGCTGAGCCCGTGACCTCTGGAATCAGACTAGCTGAGACTGGATCTAGTCTCTGCTTCATTGGCTGTATGGCGTTGGGTGGGTTATCTGCTCTTACCTTGTCTTAGTTTCCTCATCTGTAGAATGGGCACCTGCCTCCTGGTATTGACATAGAGATCAAATGCGATGACTTATGCAGAGGGTTTAGCATGGACCTGGCACTAGTACATGCCACAGAAGCATGTACTTTCATTTTCCATCATTCATTCATTCATTTATTCACTGCTGTGACTATAGGTCTGGCACATAATTAGTGCTTTGCAAACCTTTAATTTCCTATAATTAGACAGTGCCATTCTAGTACCGGGTGCTGTGGGCTCTGGCAGGGGTAAGTGTGAGGGGCCATGGCAGGTCTGGGCCCCCCACAGAGCCTAGGGTCCAGGAGACCTCAGGAGCACACTAACCAAGTCTTCATAGGAATAATAGGTACTGACTGGGCACAGTGGCTCATGCTTGCAATCCTAGCACTTTGGGAGGCCAAGGAAGGAGGATCACTTAAGCCTGAGAAAGAAGAATGAGACCCCATCTTTACAAAAAATAGAAATATTAGCTCAGCACAGTGGTGCACCCCTATACTTCCAGTTACTCAGGAGGCTGAGCCAGGAGAATCGCTTGAGCCAGCAGTTAAGAGGGTGCAGTGAGCTGTGATGATTCTCCAGCACTCTAGCCCAGGTGACAAAGTGAGATCCCATCTCAAAAAAAAATAAAAAATAAATAATAGGTGTTTAAAGGGTTGTTCAACACACCTCTCTGTTGGGGGTCAGAGAGGATTTTCCCAGAAGGGGGTGGCCTCCCCAGGGGCCTGCAGGTCAGAGAAAGGGCATTCTAAGCTGGGTGACATGCACGGCCAAGGCTGAGAGGTGGGGAGGAGCAGCAGAGGCATGTCCCCCAAGCCCCTCGATGGGGCAGGATCTAGGGTAGGGCAGGAAAGCAGGAGGGCATGGAAGGGGTCAGGGTCTTGCCTGCCCATTTTCCTGATGGGCAGACTGAGTCCTGAGATAACCGCACAGGTAGAGCTGGGATGGGTCTAGGGCTTGGGTTTGCTGCCTCCTGGTCCAGTGTTCTCCTTGAAGGAGGATGAGCTCACTCCAGCTGGGAGATCCTGGCGCTGAGAGTGATATGCTTGTCTCAGTTCAGCGAATTTCTCTGTAGCCCCAGGAAAAGGCACATGGCACCCATTTAAGACTGGAGGAAGCAGAGACTTGGTGGGTCCTATTGCTCCTGTAAGCAAAAGAAATGAATTCGAACTAAGAGCCAAATGCTGGAGCCTGGGCTCGTGGCCTTGAGCTACTCTATCTGGGGATGGTCGGGGTGAGCCAGCCCTTCAGGAAGCTTTCTCTTCTGTCCCTCTTGGGTCATGAGTGTCCCGCAGCCCTGCCCTCAGCTGCTGGGGTCTCTCTCCCCTTTCTCCCTACTCCCATTGTCTCTGGATTCTGGTTCCATTTCAGACTCTGACTTCACAGGGCCTGGCCCTTTTGTGCAAACTCCAAAGCCTTTTGCTTTGTGATTATAATTTTTTTTTAAAGAATCCAAAATCTCTTGACAGGAAAATCGGTGCTTGAGGTTGGAGAAGTTTGTTGTGTTCTCCATGCGAAAGCCATTATGGGGCTGTCCGGGGTGAAGCCCACGCATGTGTGCGCACACGGTCTCACTCCCTTCCCTGCACCCTGCCAAAGTGCGTCCAGCTGTCAGCCTGGAGCCTGCCCGGCAGGAGGTAATGCAAACCAGGCTGCTGGGAAGAAGTGCAGGCTTTAATCAGGGCTGTGTCTGCCCTCCCTGGCCTTCCTCCATCAGGTGCCTGCAGCTCACCCTGGGTGGGGGCTCCTCTGAGGCTGCAAATACAGCTGGGTCCTGGGCCTGGTGGTCCAGGGTGGGGGCTTCCTGGCTAGTCTTGGCCCCTCTCGGTTGTCCAGGAGCTCTGCATAGCAAAGTGGGGTGCTGGTGGGGAGGCAGAGGGCATCCTCCAAGTGGGGTGTGTTGGTGGAGTGGGGAGGAATGCAAGGAAGTTGAAGGGGAGAGTGAAGAAAAAGGGAGGGCAGAGAGAAAATTAAAATGGGAGGGGAAAAAAGGTGGAGAAATGGGGAATATTAACAGAAAGAGAGAGAGAGACAGGAGTGGGGCAAGGAGAGGAAGCAGGGAAAGAAGTTTCAAAATTGGAGAGAGGTAAACAAAGAAAGAAGAGCAAGTAGGGTGAGAGAAAAGGAAACTTAACATCTCGAGATTATTTTCCAGGAGTCTAAGAGGAGGTGGCTGAGCTTGATCCACCTCCTGGCCTAGTTCCTTCCCCGCCCTGGCCTCAGTTTTCCCATCTGTTCAGTGAGCCCTCTCGACCTCAGTGGCCTCAGAGGCTTCTCCAGAGATGCACAGGAGGAAAGTGAAGAACTCACGATGGGGTTGGGGGGGGGCAGCCGGGGCGGACGCTGTGCAGGAACACAGAGTGCTTGGCAACTAAAGTGCGTTATTTCGTCTTGAAGTCGGCATTGTTCACAGCCCGTGAAACGGAAGCTTCTCAACTCCAGGGAGCGCATTGCAAGCGCTTTTGAGAGCAGTTGGAGTTCTGTGTTACTTAGGTCCTGGTGCTATGTGCATGTGCCTCTGTGTCTACACCCCACCTCCAGACTCCACAGCAGTTGGAGTACTCTGTTGTCTGAACCCTGACCGAGGAACCCCTCTCCAGGCTTTCAAGGCTACTGGTGACTCTGGTCCATGCCTTCGTGGCCTCTGGGGCCCAGCAGCGTCTCTGCATCTCCCATGGGAATAGGCAAAGGCTGGCTCAGGCTTCAAGACCTTCCGGTCTGGGAATGGCTGGAGGACAAGGAGAGCAGTTAGGAGGTGAAAATGGGCTGGGTCCCAAGTAACCATCCCAGCTCTGAGCTTTTCCTCACTTTTCCTCATCTGTGAAATGGATGTAGCAATGTCTACCTCACGGAGCTTCTCTGACCCCATGCTGGAATCCCCCTTTGACCTCCTTTGTCATTGCACTGTCTTGCCTGTGCTGCTGTCTCCCCCTTCTGGCCATGGGCTCCAAAAGGGTGAGGCCCCTACCTGTCCTGTTCACCTTGTACCCCAGTGACCAGCACGTGGCAAATGCCAAACAGAAACACAAGTGCCTTCCAATCCCTCTCTCCCCACTTTAGGAATGTCCCTGTGCACACTGTCATCCCAGAGTCCCCTTCAACCGTGTCTCTGTGAGGCTTGGGGTGAGGCAGTGCAACATTCGGGGCCTCGGTTTCTCTATCTGTAAAGTGGTCACAGGGGTGCCAGTGTTGCCCACCTCTCCGGTTTGTAGAAATGCTAAATAAACCCATCATCTCTGCAGTGCCCTGGGAAGAAAGGGACTGCGTCTGAATCTGAGGAAGGGAGGGGGCTTCTTTTCACAGCATGGAGGTGCCCTGAATTGGGAGTCCTGTGCCTAGAGTGGCCACTGAGCATCAATGGGATAGGGACATGCCTCACTTTTCCATCTGTGACTCAGAGAAGCTCATCCACATTTTCTCCCAGCTTCCAGCTGTGTGCTGAGCTCCTGACTCTCACCCCAATCCCTTGGCTATAATGGTCTTATCTCCTCTTCTTTGCCCTGCAGCCCTATCTCTGGCTTATGCTCCACCCCCATTCATCACTGGCAGAGCCCAGGCTGACCATTATCTGTAATCTAATGCTGGCCCCAGGGATGAGGTCAGGGCCACTGCTGGGATGAAATAGCAGGAGATCTGAGTATGAAGGGGGAGAGGCTGGTGGGGGAAGGGAGGATGGGTGGGGGGAAGTTCTAAGGCCTCCAACTCCTGGCCTTTCTGCACCAAAGTCGAGTGGTCTTGGGCCCAGCAATGGGCCTGTTGGAGCCTTGGTGTTCTCCCCTGCACAGGGGACGACCCAATGTGCCCGGTGCTTCTTGCATAGTTCTATGGGCTCTCAACTCTTATATCCTATCAGTAGTTCTGGGGACACACTGCTGAGAACACCCAGGCCCAGAGAGCTGAAGTCCTAGTCGGGGAGAGGATGGAGCAGGGATTTTAAACCAGTTCTATGTGTCACCAGTAACCATGGGCTTTCCATAGCAGACTGGTAGGGGCCAAGCTTAAAGTCCCAAACCAAACTTTATGCCCATTCCAGGAAGAGGGTGAATTACATTCCAGAGAAAAGCATTCTTCCCTGGAATGCCGCACCCCCTTCTTCCTGAAGAAGGTGACATTTGCATATGTTTATGAAATTTTATAGCTTCCATCCCATTACCAAGAGGGACAAGGTGGTGAAGGGCATCTTTGGTGGTGGGAA
Source organism: Loris lydekkerianus (assembly GCA_963574355.1). Classification (NCBI taxonomy): domain Eukaryota; kingdom Metazoa; phylum Chordata; class Mammalia; order Primates; family Lorisidae; genus Loris; species Loris lydekkerianus. The sequence continues at coordinate 40,426 of CAUYPK010035494.1, read as the reverse complement.
CAGCACATGCAAAGGCTGAGAGTCATGAAGCAGGATCATGTTTGCAAAGAGGGGTGTGGTAGTTCTATGTGCTGGAAGGAAGGATGCCTGGGGCAGTAAACTATATAAATATGCATCTGGGGAGCAAAGCCAGGCTGGAGTGCATTTCTGGTTAGTGGTGGATGGTTTTAAGCAGATGTACTTTCAGAAAATTCTTTCTGAGACCCAGGTGAGTAAACAATAGGCAGGGATAACTCTGGATGAGAGACTAGTTCAGGTGTGGGTGGCTGTGGCAGTAATCCAAGCAGGAAAGTCTGGCGGTCAACTGAGTTGGGTCCGAGTTCAGAGACACTTAGGGGTGGGATTTATAGGACCGCACCTGGTACCAGATGGGAAGGGTGATGGGATTTCCAAGGGCAGTTTGAGGGCAGAGAAAGTGAGTTTAGCTGGGCACAGGTTATGTCTCAGAAGCTGGTGAGTGTATCAATTACCTATGACAACAAATGAAGCTGCATAACAAGCACCCACAAAAGCTCAGTGGATTTCAAGGATTGACCTTTATTTAGCTCACGTGTTCATGAGGTCCAGCTTCTGGGCTGGGCAGCTCTGGCCTGGGCTCAGCTGATCTTGGCTGAGCTTACCCATATACCCTAGGGCAGGTGTCCTCAAACTGCAGCCCACGGGCCACATGAAGCAATGTGAATTATACTTGTTCCCGTTTTGTTTTTTACTTCAAAATAAGATATGTGCAGTGTGCATAGGAATTCGTTCATCTTTTTTTTTTTTTTTTTTTTTTTTTTTTAACTATAGTCCGGCCCTCCACTGGTCTGAGGGACAGTGAATTGGCCCCATGTTTAAAAAGTTTGAGGACACCTGCCCTAGGGCTTGGCTAGCTGATCTAGGCTGGCTCATTTGCCTCACATCTCATCCTCCAGCAGGGTAGCCTGCGCATGTCCTCGTGGCCTAGCCAGAGGTGGAAGGACAAGAGCAAACCCAGTCACACAAGGGCTTGATGACCTCATGTTTGCTAACATCCCCCTGACCAAAGCAAGGATCCACCACGTGCAACACTTACGGATTTGAGGCTGTTGGCCATGGACAGCCCCTACAGCAAAGCTGTGGGAGGGGGGACCACCCACCACCAGGCCAGTGCTGTGGCTGACAGGGAAGCTCGAGACCTAGGTGGTTCTCTGCTTACACTTTACCTTTCAATCCTTCTCTGCTGTCTTGGAAGAGAGAGAAGCCCTCAGAGCTCACAGGTCCCTGGCTAGCATGCACAAGGTAGGTGCTTAACCAATTGCAAGTTGAGGGAACACTGCTGGGCAGGCTGGAGGATTAACGCTCTATGGACCAGGAAGCAGCCACTGCCTTGGCACCAGTGTGCACTGGGAGGGCTTGTGGGATTTGGCATGACCCACGGGGCCCTTCCCCTCCAAGGAAACACCCCCTATGGACTCTGCTTTGACCTGAATGAGTTCCAGACCCTTCTGGCTGATCTCACTCCGTCCTCCCCAAACCCCCCAGGGGGATGGAGGAATGGTCCTCCCTCATGTTATAAAGGAAGATACCAGAGCTACGGCAAAGCCTAGTGTCCCACGCCAGGGAGAGGCAGAACTCCGAGCTTCCCAAGCCGTGGCTCTTCCTGGTGTAGCCCCTGTCCCTCTCTGGGTGGGTTTTTTCTTTGTCCTGCAGCATGAAATCCATGCTTCTGCGGAGCAGTGTTTAGTCAGGCGGCCTGCCAGGATGGCGACCCCCCACAGAGCCACCCAGCCCTCCTCCTCCATCAAGACCCCATTCCCTTGGAGAATATTCTTTTTAAAGGCAAGAAACAGCAGGAAAATCTCTCTCCCGCTGCTTCTTGTATTTCCTTTATAGTTTCCTTTGTTCTATATTTAATTTTTTGTTTTAAACCCAGTTGAAGAGAGATGGGCGAATCACCGATGGTTATTGATTTATTATTTATGGTGAATCACACGTTGCTTTAATTGCATCTTCCATCCTGTTCCTATTCAACATACTTGAAGGACAACCCAAGGAAATCGTCCGAGGCATTGGAGACTATTAGCCATGTTGCTGTTTATTTCTACATCGCAACCTGTTAGAATAAAACTAGGACTGCTTTGGGGGGTGTTGAGGGCTCTGTGTTTTCCGAGACCCAACCCTAAGCCTCAGCTCAGGGAGTGGAAGGAGCTGGTATAAACTCTCCTTACAGATGTAGTGTGGCCCCCAGGGGACAGTGAGGGGTGTCCCAAGGCTATATAGTGGCCTCACCAATAAACAGTCCCAATCTCTGTTTTCTGGCTACATTTTACTTCTTCCCCTTTCACTTCCTACAGATGCCAAAGCTTGCTTTCAGGAGCATTCCCTGCCACACCTCTGGCAAAATTCACTGCAAAATAACAACAATGGCCTGCTGAAATAATCCTATGAGTAATGGCAATGACAAATAGCTCCCATGAGCTGCTAACTATTATTAAGAACTTGCTGGAGTCAAATACTTTCTGAGTCCTCTTATTTGGGCTCAGCCCCTCGAGATGGGTGTTTTGGTTTTTCCCATTTTATAGGTGAAAACACTGAGGCCAGAAACGTACCCAAGCTATGGTAAAGGAAGACATGAAGCCAGGGCTCTAATCTCAAGTTCATCTGCCTCCTCAGAGGACCAAAGCCTCCAGGCAGGTTCTGCAGGCACCCAGAGGTTCACTCTGCACATTCTCGTTATCCAGATCCTGTGTCTGATGGGCTCAGAGGCCAGCCTCCCGGGGTGCGCGTCCGTTTCTGGCTGTGACCCTGCTGCTGCACTCAGGCCTCTCTGCAGGGTCCATTCCACTGGCAGCCACTGCCTCCTGCACCGGGCAAAGTGAGGCTCCCGACTCCGAGGATGCTCCTAGAAGCCAGATACTTATCCAAGGCTCTGAATGTATGAATGTGCAAGTGTGGACATGTAAGTGTGTGCGGGAGTGTGAGTGTGTGATTGTGTGAGACTGTGTGTGAGAGCATGAACACGCGACAGATGTGAGTGGGTTTGTGAGCATGTTCGTGTGTGAAGGGGAGCATGTGGGCATGAGCACGTGTGTGATTCTGAGTGTTGAGCATTCACATGTATAGGAATGTGTGTGTGTGTGTCTGTACATGTGTAAGGATGCACTTTGGGGATGCTACTTTTCCTGCCATCATTATTCCCTCCCCCATGCTCATAGTGGCTCTAGATCAGTCATTAGGGCTGAGTTTATGTCCCAGCTCAACCTCCTGCAAACTGAAAGGCCTTGGAGCTGAATCCTTCCCCATGTCCTTATCACCGAGATGTTACTGAGATGTTATATCACAGGTTTGACTGCAAAGCCCACCTTATGGAGTGGTAAGGATGAGGCTGGAGGGCAGCAGGGGCCCTTTCAATGGAGCTGCAACCAAGAGCAAGTTGGTGACTGCCACAAAAGGAGCATGTCCCAATCTCTTCCAATCTCTTCACATGGACAGAGCCTAGGCCTGCTCACTGCCTGAGCAAGGCTTTCTTGAGACAGCATACTGACTCCTGGGGTCATGACAGTGAAGGTGTAGAGGTTCTGAGCATCTGAGGGGTTACCCGGCCAGACTGACTGGTCTGATTTTTCCAAGTGTTCATAGGCTCTCTGCCCTGCTCAGCAGCTATCCCCACTGAAAGGAAATGGCTTCCATGGAGGTGTCTGAGGTCTTTGCTTTTCCCTGGGAGATAGATGAGGCCCAGGGGAAAAGGCGTGTTTTGAGTAGCAGAGCTGGCAGAGCCGTCTGGAGCACAGGGGTCCAGGGCTGCAGCGGGACCCTCCTGGCGAAGGTAGAAGGTGGAGGCAGAGGTTGGAGCAGCCCTTCTCATGCTGTTGGTGGGGACAACGCAGGTGATGATGGCAAAACCTCCTGCATTGACTTTCTTTCCTTTTCTTGCTCCACCTGGCGAGCATTCACGGATCCTGGTGCCAGGTTCTGTGCTCGGCACCAGGGGACATAGTAGGAAATATTATAAGACGCTCCCAGGCTTGCATTCAATAATGACGCCAGTGATTGTGTGATCGTAAGTTGTAGTCCACACTCTGAGCCATTGAGCTTAGGAGAAAGAACACTTAGCAAAGGGGAGCCAGGTGAATAACTGAGGGATGAAAGGAAAGGAGAGAATGGACATACATACTCCCTGAGTTGTTCATAAGAATTCCGGCTGTAGACGTAGACTGGGGCTTACCTTGGGGTCGCTGGTGCTAAGCCTTTTGTGGAGGAGACCATAGAGTTCAAGGGAAGGAGAAGTGAGAGTTAAGCTTTCAATGTTTTGTAACTGTAAGAAACACCTGTGATATAACACCTCGGTGACACCTCGGTGACAAGGACATGTGGAAGGAGAACACAAGAGTACAAGCAACAGGGCTTGGCAGTCTCCACACCTGTGGTGCAAATAGCCCCGGGAATCACTGCAGGAGAGGTTAGCCTGCGGGTCATCCCTTCATCTTTCCTGGACTCCCTCACTCAGACTCTTGTGCTCCTTCTGCTCTGAGGGTGCCTGCCCCACGCCTTTCTAACGAAGACTGCTAAGATTCACTCCCTCCAGCTAAGACGAATAGCCCTCAGGCACCTAAGGGGTGCTGATCCCCAGCAAGGTAGCACAGCAGTCGGCGTCCACGCCCCCGGCAAGTGGCAACCAGCATGGGATAGTGCAGGAGCATCGAGACCTTTGCATACATTACCTTGTTTAAATCACACTGGATGAGAGCATGATTGTGAAATGCTTTCAAAAACAAAATGGAATGTGACTTATCAGTAGGGTGTTAAGTAAGTTAAGACCATGGTGGTTTGTTAAGAGCAGGTCCTCTGGTGGTGTTGGAATACAGAGGGCCAGGGCTCTAATGACGGCGGCGTACATGAGAGGAGGAAGATGTTGGGGAAGAAGGGAGGAGTAAGAAATTGCAAAACCAAAAGACTTTGCTGAGATTAGCAACGTGCGCACCACCTTCTTTTCCTCCCTATAACGGAGAGAGCATCAAGGTCTTTTTTGTTTTTCCTAGTTCAACAATCCTTTTCATGGAGGTCTTTTGTGTTCTGACCTTTTATTACATGCATTTCTCCACAAGAAACTAAGAGGTAAAATCTCTCTGGGTCTGTTAGGAGACTTTGGTTGTAGAGAACCAAAAACCTAAGCTCAAAGAGGCTTAAAAAAAAAAAAAAAGAGAGAGAGAGAGAGAAAGGAATTTGTTGGCTTTCAAAGCTGCTGTGCAGAGGATACAGGTACAGAGGCTTCAGGTACAGTTTAATCCAGACGCTTCCTGTATGGTGGCGATGTGGCCTCAGAAAGTCTCCTATACTCATTCTCCATCATACAAAAGGCAAGAGAAGACCCTCTGGTGACTTATGAGGGAAAATTCGTCTCCCTTATCTCAGCACAACCTCCTTTTGTGTCAGGGGTGTGATAGGGTCCTGTGACCTCTGGGTCAATCTCAGCCTCCAAGAGAACGAGAAAGGTTGATAAATTCCACCCATCAGGTCCATCCTTTGAGTGAAGGGTGCAGCCAGTCCCGCCAAAACCACATGGGTGAGAATGAAGGACAGGTTCTTCCGCCGAGGAAAAACCTGGGTGCAGTTGGTAGGAGAAGGACACAGATCTGGGGGCAGCCATGTGCCAAGACCTGAGGAAGATCCCAGCACTCAGCCTCTCTGGTCTGGAGGGCTGAAGTCCCGTCTTACCCTTTCCATTCCCTTCATCCTGGCATTCAGGGGTCCCGCTGAATGGCCCTGAGCTCCTCCCACGCCCCCTCCCAAGACCTCCAACAGACCTGTTAGCTTCTTAGGTGATAGCTTTTATTTTCCCACCTCCATGCACTTCCTGCCTGCTTTGGCCTTTGCCATCAGCTTATCTCATGGTCTCCTTCACACCTGCTTTCTAGTCCTCCCAACCCTGCTTAGATGCCACCTCCTCCCTGCCGTGCCCAAGGAGAGAGGCCTCCACTGGGACTGTCAACACACACTCCACACCAGAGTGTGGCTTTCCCAAGGGTGGGACCTTGTTTGGTTCACCATCGTGTCTGCGGTGTCTGGGGGTGGGGAACAGCTACTGTGTAAATATCTTTCCTCCTCTGTTGCACCATCCACCTTAGGACATCAGAAACTACTTGCAGAGAGCAAGAGGATTTTGGAATTAACAAGCTGGTGGGAATCCTGGCTCCCCCTATCTCTGAGCTGTGGGACCCTGATTCTTTCTGCATTAGCAAAATGATGATAATTACACTTCCCGGGATGACTTTAAAACACCTGGTCTGCTCTGGCACATCACTGGTGCCCTGGGCTCCCAACCTAGGGTAGTGAAAGGAGCTTCAGACATAGGATCCAGGTCCCTTAAAACAGACATCACTATGCCCCCCACCCTCTGCCCCACATGGATTTGTTTGCACATGTGCTGAAGAAAACAGTGTTGAATATGGTGATTACAGGCAGCCAATCAATTAGCCCCTGCTCAGGAATCTGATCGTGGCAGTCAATCGGTGATTGCCAATCTGCATATTTATTTAGTGTCATTAATTATGCATCATGCAGCATTAATCCCTATAATATGCACGTGTGCGTGCTGTGGAACCAGGCTGCTTGTCCTGTGTGGGGGAGGATGCGTGTGGGAGGGCACTTCTCAGGGTGGCAGCCAATGGGCATTGAGTCAGGCTGAGGCTGCCTTCACATTGGCCATGCAAGCTAGGACTGGGCTGGATTTTTAATTTAAATCTGGGGTTGAAAGTGGTGAATGACAGGCCAGATTCAGCCTGAGGATGTGTTTCGTTTGGCCTGATTAATGACTTTTCAAAAAATGGATCTAATGTATTAGGTCTGGGTTTGCCAGTTTGCTGCAATCCTCCACCCTTCCTTATAGCCTCATACCATCTACTTCACTCCCAAAGTTTTCTTCTGGCCCCCTGTGGGCATTTGAGTTGACACCCTATAGACCAGTGCTTCCCCCCCCCCCCCCAGCCTTCACATTTTTATTATCATCTCCCTAAGAAACCTTTTGAAGGCATTTTTCCTACTCATGCCCCTCCCACCAATGAAATTTTAATACCACAGTTACGTCGGATGTCTATTTATGTACTGTATGTATAACTTTGAAAGGGTTCTCTCTAAGGAACAAACTTTGCTCCTGTTGAGAAAACAAATTCTAGATTATAAGGTCTCTGCCGGCCAATGGCAGTTTCTATGATGCAGGTAGAAGTAGAAAGGGTCTCTCATTTTTCTTATATATTCCTCTGGGAGAACTCTCCATGTTGGTCTTATTACTCTCTTTTCTTCCCCCTAAACTGGCTCTAAGTGGTCCTGTTCCCATTCATTTTGTCATGTTGTTACCCCTAGCTCCTTGGGAGTGCCCAAACTTTTCAGACCCAGGCTGAGTGTCCCTTCTACTGGTGTCTTTCTGGCCAATTAAAATACTTGTACATGGATGCTGGGCATGGTGACTCATGCTTATAATCCCAGAACTCTGGGTGGTTGAAGTGGGAGATTTGTTGAGCCCAGGAGTTCAAGAACAGCCTGGGCAATACAGCAAGACCCTGTCACTAAAACAAACAAACAAACAAACAAACAAACAAACAAAACAAGGATGGCGCCTGTGGTTCAAGGAATAGGGCACTGGCCCCATACACCGGAGGTAGTGGATTCAAATCCGACCCCGGCCAAAAACTGCCAAAAAAAAAAAAAAAAAAAAAGTAAAAAACAAAACAAAACAAAAACAACAAAGAAACTTGTACATGAATATTGAAATGTCAGACAGGGAAGCCTCTTAAGGAGTCATAGTTTCTAAACTTATATTCTGCAGATGAGCAAACCAAATCCCAGAGATGGCAAAAGACTTTCCTAACCCTACACAGTAAGTCAAGGTACAGTAGAAAGCATGACCAGATTTTAAAGGCCAATATTTTCTATCCACCCTACTTAGTCCTTATGGAAGGCTTATTCACCTTTGCATTGTCTGAGCCTTGCACAGTGCCTAGAACATAACGTATGGAGAATTATTATATATATACATTGACATGATAAAACATTAAAGGCTCTGACAAGTTCTGCAAAATAGACAATTTTAGTTTTTTATTATGCATTTTTTCCCTCCAACAAAACCTATTTGTGATTGTAAAACCTAGTATGTGCTATGTGTTTGGGAACCAGAAGGCAAGACTATTTATAGCCTTAAGGTGTCTCAAACCTGGAAATGACCCAAATGACATCAATAGTAAAATAGATAAAGAAACTCTGGTACATCACAGAATGGAATATTACACAGCAGTGAAAAATGAGTAAGTTCTAGCTCCTCACAACAACATGGATAAATCTTAATATATAATGTTAAAAGAAGGAAGCCAGACATGAAGTAATAATTACATGATTAATATTATTACTATTATTATGACATTATATAAAATCCTAACACAGGTATTATTATTGTTTTTAGGTTTGGAGAAAGCCCAAGGAAATGAGGACCACAAAAATTGGGATGGCAATGAAATCCAGTGAGGAGGGGCGGGAAGGTGCTTCTTAGATTGTTTCTTTACCTGGCTGGTGGTTACATAGGTGTTTGCTGGATAACTAATCCCCAAATTGTCCAAAACCCCACTTTCTGCCTTTTGCTCTATGATCATTATACTTCACAGAGGAGAAGACAGGATTGTGCTGCCTTTGGTTCAGAGAATGGGCTCTGAGGACAGGAGGGGAGGTTGGGAATCTTAGGGAAGAAGCTATTGTGGCCACCCAGGCACAGATGGTGGCCTCAACTGCCCTGGGGGGGACTTTGGGATGGAGAAATGAAGCAGATGATCTGGCAACTCCCAGTGTCTTTGTGGATGTATTTGGACTCCTTGCTTTGAACCACCCTGTCCAGGGCTGCCTAACAGAACTCCTGTGGGTACCTGGCAGAAGAGAGGATGTAGAGGGCAGCAGAGAACCCCCTGGAAAGGCAGTCAGGAAATTGAGGGCAAAGAGAGAGTGCTGAAGGGCCCAACCCTCAGAGCTGTCAGCATGGAAGCTCCAGGCACTCCGCATACTATGAGCTGCCTCTTGGTGTCATTTCTTTGGCCAACCGCACATGTCAGGCGGAGAGCTGGCTGGAGTGAGCTGTGCAAATCTGGCTGCAGTTGGAGGGGGACAGCGATAGATGGATGGATGGAACTCCAGCCCCCAGGAAGCCCCTTCCCAATGCCTAGCATTTGTTTTCCAGAGCTTTCTCTCCCACCTCCCGGGGGTGGCCACAGTGTTTTCTGTCTGGCCAGGCAGGCCTGGCTGTGTTCGGGAACACAGGCCCCTTCAGAAGTGCTCCCCGAGTCCGCCGAGCCATCCGAGCCCTGACAAACTCTTGAGGGAAGCAGGCGTCGCAGGCCCAGCTGTGTAAATGTTTTTGGTTTTCTGCTGAGGCTAGGGGTTGAGTTGGTGCCAAGACAAGCCTCGCCTGAGTTTTCTTTGGCAAGGCGGCCCGGCTCAGGAATGTCAGGCGGACTTTCCAAATGGGATGGCTTGTCGGTGGGACCTGGGGCTGAAAGCTGAGCCCTGGGTCTGCTCTGCCATCATTTAATTGCCAAGTCTCCAATTAGAGTCAAAGATGTGTGCCCCGTCTGGTCAGATGGGAGCCATTTTCTCTACTCCTTCCTGGAGGGGTAGAGACTGGGGAACTTTCTGTGGGACCCTCAAGTGGGCACAGGTGGGAAGGCAGCTTTCAATGTTCCACAGAATGAGGGAAGTTTGAGGAGGATGTGTGGACTCCGTTTCGGGCCCAGGCTGTGAAGTTGGGAGAAGTGCCCACATCACCACTGTGAGGTGCGTGTTTTTCTTCCTCTTATTTAACTCCATTTGGTTAATTGTGACTCAGAGCTTTCTTGGTGGATCTCACAGAAAAGAAAATCTAGAGCAGGGCTTCCCAATAGAAAACCTTCCGTGGCAGAAAAATCACTTACGTGAACGGAGCTGGCCAGGAGAGAGACAATATGGAGCAGTGGGGACTGGGGCAGATTGGGAACTCATGCCCCATCTAAAGGAGAGGATCCTTCTTAGCTCCAGCAGCCCACTGCTCTGGGTGAATGTGATTCTAAAGTGGTCCAAACTTCTGAAACTCTGAGACTGAAAGTCTGTATTTTATTTAAAACCTCCAGATCTTTAAATATTGCCAACTAATTTAATTTTTGGAAAAAAAAAAAAAATGGATGAAGTGCTGTGTTAGCCAAACAAAACACATCTGGAAGCTGGCTGAGGCCTCCTGGACCATGAATGTGTGACCCCAGTCTCTAACTTCCTGACCCATCACTGCAGGCTGAGTGGACAGATGGAAACAGTGACATCACCCACAAGGACAGCAATAATACAAACCTTTTGTCTATACTCTGGGTTTACCCAGGTGTTGGGCTGAGCATTTTATAAGGCGAACTTCATTTAATGCTTACATCAACCTGATGGGCAGATGTGGGAATGAAATCACCATGCCCATTTTACAGATGGAAAAACTAAAGTCTTGGAGAAGGGATGTGACTAGACTAAGGTCATTGGCTAATAAGTGTCACAGCAAGAATTTGAGCCCAGGTCAGTCTGGTTCCCAGCAACAGGCTGAAGTCAAGAGACTCTCTTTGTTGTTGATGTTGGATTCATTCATTCATACATTCAGCAAAGAATTCGCTTATTGAGTTCTTACCATGTTCCAGGCACTGTGCTAGGTGCTGTGCAAAGATTAAATGAGGTAATATATACTAAAGTGTATTGAGCATGTGAGAAGTGTTTGGTTTGTTATTACTATTACCAACATGTATCTGCCTGCAATGGGGGTGTCCTGCACAGGTGTGAGGGGTGGGAGGGTGAGGAAGAGGTTGTAAAATATAAGAAATACATAGTCTTTTGTTTGCAAGATGCCCAGGCTTGAGGGTTTCAGCAAGCGGCTTCCATGTGGATCCTAGAATTTACCCTTCCATTCCTAATCTGTCAAATAGACAAAATGCACCCCAATCAGAAGTGACTGGGCGAAGAAGCTTAGCTTATAGTGGCAAAGCTCTAGTTGATAAGCTTTCAGAGGAGGCCTTGCCCATCTTTGCGCTAGGGGAGGAGCTAGAGTGCTTGGGGAGGATCCAGCCAGCTTTGCAGCAGTAGGTGGGTGAATTCAGGGTGCAAGGGGTGGTGCCAGCTGAAGCCCTGAGCCTTTCTCTGTAGGATTCAGACCAAGGACCCCAGGACAACCTGATATTCACAGTTTGCAAAGCCGACTGTGAACCCGGACCTCCTCTGCTCACTAGCATTCCCTATTGTCACTTACATTTCCCATAGTGAGCCCTTGGTAGAAGTTTGAATGAGTGAACAAGTGAACATCGTATGCGTGTGTGCAAGCTCAGGCGTGGCGAGCCCTTCCCCAGCTACCCAGCCTAGGTGTCTTCCCTACGTGGAAGGCAGTTTATGAGGACTGGGTGGCGAGTGGAACTTGGCATTCCCACTGAACTCTGGGCTGGAATGCCCAGCAGAGACGCAAGGCAAACTGAGTGGTTACTTTCTGGTTTTATTTCCAGTCCTGTTCTGTGATGAGAGTTTCTGTTAGGAGAGAGAGCTCCCCTCTGGCGTAGGTAAGGCCGGTCTTGATAGTAGCAGCCACGGTGCCTCATGTTTACGGACTGTGTCCTGTGTCCCAAGCACAGCGCTCGGCATTGCAAAAGAGCATCATTGGTCCTTACACTTGCCCTATCGTGCCCATTCTACAGAAGAGGGACTGAGGCTGAGAGAAAGGTCAGGGAACAGATGAATACAGAGGCACAGCTTCAACCCAAGCTTGTTTGTGTGATACTTTGCTTTTACGAGCATGTTCTGTCTACTCACATATCATGCCCAGAAGAAGCCCCAGAGAGGCCCGTCCACAACCTGTCATGTGGGATGAACGCAGGCCTCAGGAGGTCCTCCCTGTACCACACTCCTGTTCACTGCTCCCCAGCATCACCCCTACCACGCCAAATTCAGCCAATTGTTCCTGCTCACTCCATCAGGTGCAGTTCAAGGCTGATCAGACGTGGAAGCCCCCAGATGGAGGATGTGCAGGGGGTGGCATGCAGCCCCTCCTTGGAGCCTGGAGCCCAGTGGAAGGTGATTTGAAATGGAAACATACAGGCTCTTCCCTGTACATAACGAGCAGGGAGTGAGCTGATAGATATGCTAATTTCATTATTCATGTACATAATTACAATCTAGAAGTTGGCAGCTTTCTAGGTAATGACAGGAGGGAAGGGGAAATTTACCTAACTTTTGTAATATATGTGTGGTATTATTTAACTCTTAAATTAAGATCAGAGACCTAAATCATTCCATGAGGCCCAGGGATATGAGCAGTGTTGCGGGGTTCCATCCCATCCTTCCTTCCTTCTGCAAATATCTACTATGGGCCACACCTTGTGTCAGTTAAGGGGCTGCTTCAGTGATGGGACCCCAGCAGTGCCAGAGGGGTAAGGTGGAGGAAGAGCAGGCAGCCTGGCAGGCACAGCTGAAACTACCCACTGGAGAGGCCGGGAGGCAGTCAGAGGGCTTCCTGGAAGACGAGGACCCTTTGCTGGTCTTGAGAGGTCATGTGTAAGAGTTGTCTTTGCCTGGGAGAGGAAAGGTCTCAAGACGGTGCTGGGGCTGTTATGGGGGAGGGAGACAGCCCAGGCAAAGGCCAAGAGGTGAGGCCAGGAGGCATTTATGAGGATGCTGAGCTGGCTGAAAAGGAGAGGAGGGGCTATGTGAGGTTCTGAGAATGGGCCTATCAAATAGGATGTGTTCAGCCTCACAGGGGCCCTCAAGCCCCTGCCTTTCACACCCCCCCCCCCACAAGGTCTGGGAAAGGGTGATAAGGACAGAGGCTTCTGAGGCCCATTTGGTGCCTGGCAGCCCTTGGCAGGGCACCCAGCTGGGTGGGCGATTTGGAGCTCAGACCTCTGAACCGGGAGGGGCCCTGGTGGTCTGGGAGTGGGGCCCCCTGCAGTCCTCAGCAGCCTGTTAACAAAGCCAGCTTTGGGCTTTCTTCCAGCTGGATGTGGGGGCTTTGCAGAGGGGCCCTTTCACTGTGGGGGTGTGTGTGTGAAATTCTTGATGAGGGCTGACTGTGGCCTGCCCCTCCCCGCACTTAGGGGAGAGGGAACAGCTGCACAAACACAGGCCCGAGGAGGGAGGGGCCGGGCTGTGAGGTGCTGCGTGGAGGTTGCCGTGTGTGAGTGTGTGTGTGTGTGTGGCATGCCCTTGTGTTGGCATGTGCATGTGCTGGGTGCAGGGCTGTGTGGGGACATGAGTCAGGAAGTGGTATATCACCTGTGGGTACACATGACCGTGTACATGCAAGTGACTTGGAGAGTGCATGTGTGTAGATATAAACATTGCCTGTGCTCAGGACATGCGCACAGGGAAGGTTGTGTCAACACGTGTGTGTGAGCATGCACAAGGTGTGGTGTGTGGGTAAGCCACGGACATGTGGCTGTGCTTGCGTGTGTGATTGTGTTGGTGTGCGTGTTTGTATAAGATGTGTTGTGTGCATGTGCAAGTGTGTGCAGTTGTGATGGGTGTGTGTGCTGATGTCTGGGGTTGTGTTGCCTCATGACTATGTGCTTGTGTAAGCTTTCATGTGTGCTTATGGGTGTGTGGATAGAAGGGTGTGTGTGTGCACATGTGTTTGAAGGGGACAGGGGTGGTTTGTGATGCCACTGCAGGTGAAGGCCTGAGTCAGGGCTCAGCCTTAGCCCAAGTCCTGAGTGACAAGCCTGGGGTACCCCGGCCTGTAGCTCCTGCCCTCCTACCTGGCATCTCCCTAGGCCCCAGTCACTCCCCCCCTCTGGCTAGTCATGTATGGCTGCGCTCCTAAGAGGGAACGCTTTGTTTTCCCTTGAAGTCCAACCTTCTATAATTGTTTCCATGTCATTCTCTTGATTTGTAGTTTGAAATCTGCCCTCATCCACCCAGGGCTTAGCTCCATTTTGGGAACCCAGATGGTGCCCCCAGCACTGGGCAAGGAGGACAGAAGAGGCTGGGTGAAGGCCTACTACGTGCCTGGCACCTGGCAGGCCACTCAGACCCCTCCAGTTCCTGAGCCTGGCAAGTTTTTTCTTGAAAGGGAAGAGTTTTATATTAAACAGGAAGACCCTGAGATTTACTATCTCCATTGATTGGACAATTGGCCTGACGTGTTACCCAGAAAACAGTTCAGAAAGACGGTTTTGGTGAGGATCTGGGGTGGTAAATGTTAAACGTTAATGTGTCATTCCCAAAAGTTGGGAAGCTTGCATCAAAATAGAGCAACTGGGGACCCAAGCCAGGATGGGAGCCCGTACCCAACTCCCAGATCAAAGCCGCCTCACAGACTCACCTCCTGTGTCCTTCTTACCAAAACTTCTTAAGAAAAGGGGCAAAAAACGAGGTAATGGCTGCTAGGAGATTCAAGATGAGTTTGAAGTTCTCCAGGTTAAAACGGAGACCAAGGGAAATTTATACGATTTCACTCTCCTCATCTCTCTGGATCCCTCATCCAGCTAGTAATGTATTCCCCCTTCTTGCTAACACACTTTTTAAAATGTTAATAGACTGTAAATTACTTTTCTTTTTATACTTCTTAAAATAAGCGTTTCCTCTTGTAGATGGTAAGACAATGCTGGAGTTACGGGCTTGGTTTTATTACTGTCGAGATGAGATGGACTGTAGAGAGCTCATACAGCTTTTATAGGAACTATTTTATTTATAAGAATTTTCCTAATGTCAGATGGATGTGACATGCCTGGTTTCCTTCTGCCCACTCTCCAGAGAAGAGGGCCATTTAGCATGGCCTGGGTCTGGATTGCCTTTCTCTGCCCTGGAAATTTCAGAATTGTAGTAGAAGGAATGGTCTTTAGCTGGCTTAATACAAGTCTTGTGGTTTCTGCTTGCATACCTCTGGTGATGGGGAACTCACTTCCTACCAAGACGGCCAGTCTAGAGTGTGAGCTCCAACTGCTGTCCTGCACTCATTGGTCACAACTCTGCTCTTTGGAACTAGATAGGAAATCCCTCCATGGTCCATTTTGGGATCCTCTTAGGTATTTGAAGGTGGCCATCATTCTCTCTTTTGGGGACCTCTTTTCTCTGCATGAAGTAGCCCCCTGAGTCTCTAAGTATTTCTCTGTCCCTTCATCATCTCACCCGTCCTCCAAAATGTATTCAGAATTCTTTTCTCCAATATCAGAAGCATTATTTAAATTCTCTTAATTACCAAGACCAATATTTCTCATGATCACTTCTGAGAAATCCCAGTTCTGGTCATGTTTGCAAGCATTTCATGCTCAAATGAATTTTGGAAATGCTGGGTTAAGGAAAGGTCCTTTGGAGCAGGACTTATCAGAGCCTTATACACAGTAGTGCACACTGTGACTGTACAAAAGGGGTCCTGTAGGGAGCATTTTACAAACTTAATTGACTGTGGAACCATGGGTTTTCAAAGGACATCCTATGGTCCCACAGTCACTTAAGTTTTCATGCATGCCCAGAAAACAGTTCAGAAAGACTATTTTGGTGAGGCTCTGGGGCGGTAAACATGAAACAAAAGGATAATGTCCATTTGTGGTGGTTTCTGTTTATTGTGGGTGCCTCAAAACAGCTCTGGTGGAGGCCAATGCAAGGATGCATTCATGCCTCGCTCTTAGCATGATGATGTGCACTTTGTTGCCCCAGCTTAGTTCTCCTGTTACGTGCAATGAACAAAGTGAATCTGATAGCCTTTCAAGGTCACTTCCAGCCCTGACCTGCTGGAATACTGTGGTTTGGTCTGGGTGGGTTTGGGCTCATAGGAAAAGTCTTGTTAGGAAAGGAACAGTTAATTTGTTCTGGAGACAGGAAGGCCTAGGTTAGCGTCCCAGTACTGCCAGGTACAGGACCTTGGCAATGACTTGGCCTCTCTGACCATCAGTCTCTTCATTTATAACCTGTAAGAGAGTCATCTCAGCACCTTCTTCACCCTGCAGATGGAGCACGAGACCTGCCCTGGAGGGAATGCTGGACAAATTCAAGTGGCTCTTTGACTAAGCTCTTGGAAGTCCTCTTCTGGTCCTTCTTTCTTCCTGAGCACCTGCACTCCAGCCAGACTGAATTTCTCTCGTACTCTCAGATGCGCCAAGCCTGCCTCTGTCTTGGGGCCCTTCCCTCCTAGAACCCCCTTTCCAGCTGTACCCCCATGGTGCATGGTAGGAGTTCGATAAACAATATCATAACTGCTGTGAGATGAAGGCCTCTGTGTGTTTGGCCCTCCCTGAGCCCACCCAGCTCATGCCCCACAGTCTAGCAAGGCCTGCAACCTGCCCTTGTCCTGCCTCAAGGGAACAAGCTGCTCTTTCTATGCATCTACCTGCATGTCCCCATTAGAGAAGTTTCCAGCAGCTCCCGGGGCAAGAAGGATGCCAGCAAGGGGACTACCAGCCACACAACCCAGGTGATGGGCCTTGGTTGAGGTCACCCTTGCAAAGTGTGGGCAGTGTGTTCTGGGCAGACCTCTGATACCTCCTTTCCCAGTTGCCCGTGCTGGCCACCAACTTAATCAATCTTGAGCAATTGGCCACAGGCTTGTTTCCTTAAAAGTGATGTTACCTCTAATTATCTCCGACAGGACTTGGTGTAGGCGCCTTCTCGTCCCTTTTCAGCTCATCAGAGCTGCGTGCAAGCATTGTGAGCATTGCAGCTGAGATAATTGAATATCTTCTTTAAACCCACAGGCTGGAAAGGGGCGGTCTGTTTTCCCCTGGGCTGAGCAGACCAGTCTGGGCCATCTACTGGGGCAGGACAGTGTATCACTGAAAGGCTTCACTCACCCAAAACATCTCTTGCCATGACTTTGTCTGATATTTTACCACTTGTTGCATCTTTGGGTTAAGGGGCATTGGGTTGAGAGGACACTGGGCTTCTTTTGAGCAGTGTGATCCTGAAAAAAATTGTTTCATTTCTCTGTACCTTGGTTTCATCTTATGCAAAATGAAGGCACTAGTCGTGGCTCATGCAGTTTTCTGATGTAGAATGGTGCTTGGTACATAGATGGTGCTGTGTCAATGTGGCCGCTGTTATTGTCACTTTTACTATTAATATTACCTTTTGGTGAGTTGAGGGCAGGGTGGGGAAGGGGATTTGATGGAGGATCAATATGAATTCTTCATTAGTTATATTACATTAACCTTTTCCCCCTTGAAGCTGCTTTTAGAAAAGGGCGAATCCAATCGTGACTACAGTGAAAATGCAGGGAGTTCAAGCCACAGGCTTTTAGATGGAAACGGTAAAGCAACAGCGCTCAGAAGATCATTTGCACCAACCCCTTTGCTTTCTAAACAGGGAAACTGAGGCCCAGAGCAGGGTAAGATCTTGCCCAAGGTCACTTGGTGGAAATGGTGTTAAACTTGAGTCTTGTGGAAAATTGTGACAATGAAGATGCATTTGTTGAACACTTGTTATGTGCCAAAGATGCCCATGAGCTGTTTTGTTTAACCCTTGTGACAGCCCTGTGCAGTAAGTCTTAGACTGCTCCCATTTTTCAGATGAGACAACTGAGTCTGAGAGGAACAGAAACTGATTGTTCAGCCTGCAAATGTGAACTATCTGTACCCACTTGGCTCTCTGATGGGCAGCTTGGAGGCATCAAGGGAGACTGGAATCCCTTTGGCAATTCTCTTGGGAGGCTCTTTGCTGCTCTAGATTTGGACTAGATATGTCAGGACTCTCAATCAATAGGTGAGCTGCGACCACCAGGGTTCCCCCCCTTCTTCACTGACAGTTCCCTAGAAGAGTTCTGAAACCAGAAGGCTCTATACCACTCTTGTGAGGGCTGGGCCAGTGGTGGTTTCCCTCCAGCCAGCCTGTGTGCCCAGCCCCTTCCTGCCCTGTCTGTTCCAGAAGCTTCGAGGAGCTGGGGCCAGCTCTGCAAAGAGCTAAATTTCTTCCCTTGTCTGCTTCATGGTGAAGGGTTCTTTGTCTCTTCCCTGGCTTCACTGTCTAGGGGTGCAGGTGGCCCCAAGATTATCGTACCTACAGGACCCTTAAGTACAAAGAATGTGCCTCTACCCTTAGCCCTCTGAGCTGCATGCAAGCTGTGTGTTGCCCACTGCAGGGCCTTTGCACATGTGTTGGGAGGGAGGGGACTGTCCCTCAAAGAGAAGTTTGCCTCAAAATAAGAAAATTTTCTCCATTTTCCAAAATATCTGGGGAGTCTGTTGTGAGTGCTGGATGCAGCAGGCTGGTGAAGCATCCCTGACCATGCCTTTGTGCCCCCAATGGCTTCCTCCAGCATCTGCCCTTCCTACCTCCCCGCCCCAGGTGCCCACATGCTAGGCAAACCAGCCCTTCTGCAGAGCCCAGCTGGGCTGAGCTGTGCCCAGGCAGAAAAACCTCTCCTCATAATTAAGCTAGAACTGATTTTTGAGCAAGAGGGAGCTTTGATGTCAGGAGTAGAACTTTCTGGAAGGAAAGTACTTATTTCCTGGGTGTTACTCAGCCGCTCTGCAAATCAAATACATTCTCAGCTTTATTGCCTGTCCACTATGCGCCAGGCTAGGTTGAAGTGTATAACACACACAGCCCTTTGAAGAAGAAAATGTCCACTATTCCCATTTTGCAGAAGGGGAAATTCTGCTTAGAAAGAGAATGACCCAGAATGACTCCTGGGTCAAGTTCGTGGTTTTCAGCTCTGTGTTTGCTCACACTCTGTCCAGGTCTGTTGCAGTAAATTCCTGGGTGACCTGGGGCACTTTCTTCGCCCTCTCCATTGGATGCTGGGTCAGACAACCTCTGCTCCATGGCAGCCCGTGTGGAAGGCCATGTACTTTGCTCACGTGACAGTGTATGTCTGTGCATTTGCACCCTGTGCCCTATCCATTTTAGTCCCAGCACAGTGTGTGCACACATGTGGACTAATATTTGAATGTGTGTGGGGTCAGATATGCACCCCCTTCACTAGGTAGGAAGCCTCCAGAGGACCAGCATGGCCCATTCACTCTGTGCTCATTTTTAAAACAGACCTTCCCAGCTCTTGACACTGTGCCTGGCACACAGTAGGCCCACACAAAGTATTGAATGAATGAGTGAAAGTTCCTGCGGGACAGGGTGTGTGTGCCCATGAGTGTATGCTGGCTGGTCTGGGTGTGCACATCCAGAGCTGCATGTGTGCTAGTGAACACAAGTTTTCATGTGAATTTGCACCCATTTGTGCAGAGCTATGTAACCCTGCCACAAGGCCCACCGAAGCACTCCCCATGAGGACATGTGCAGGGTGGGTGTCACCTAGAGAGTCAGGAGAAAAAGTGCAGAGGTGGGACTGGGGACTCTGGGGCAGATTCCCAGTTCTGCATGTACTTGCTGTGTGATCTGAAGCTTGTGACTTTCCTTCTTTGAGCCTCTACTTTCTGTAATATGCACATCATTTCCTATCTCCCATGCAGAGGTGTCTGGACTTCATCAAGACAATTCAGGTCAGATATTTACCACTGTAGTTTCTCAATTAATGAAATTTTAAGGACAGCCTGTGTATCAGGATTTTGGAAACTGGACCCCTAACTCTAGGTTAGAGGCTACATTTGTGGGCTTGCCCCATTCATTCAACAAATGTTAATTGGAAACCTATACATCCCTGGTGACACCGCTGGGTACTGGGTAGCAGGCAGGGATAGAGGAGCCAAGATGCGTGAGCTCATGGCTCTCACAGTTTCCTGGAGGTGGCAGGCACCAACTAAATTACTGCATGGATAGTAACTCTACCTATCAAAGGGGAGAGAACCTGATGGGAAGATTTGGTCAGAGATGGCAGAGAGGGTGTCCCTGAGAAAGTGGTACTTGACCTGAGTTAGCTGTGAAGTGAAGAGAAAGGAGGAAAAACACTGCAACCAGCAGGGACAGCATGTGCAAAGGCCCTGCAGTGGGCAAAAGCCTGGAGTGGGTGAGCCCTGCCAGGAGGAAGTATCACTGTGGCTGGAGGGTAAAGGGGGAGGGTGGGTGTATGGGTTAGGAGGGGCTGTTAGGGACTGGTCCTTGTGGCTTATTGAGGGTGGGGGGGAGTTGGCCTTTTTTGTAAGATTTCAGAAGCATGAAAGGTTTAGAGAAGGGTGTGACAGGTTCAGATCAAGGTTTTGAAAACTCTCTGTGGCCACCCCAAACTTCAGGATACAGGATGCACATAGCTGATGCTTTTAAGTCAACCTGTCCTGCCAGGGTTCCCCCTAGAGGAAGGATGCAGCCAGCATGGCCTGTTGGGGGGCAGGGAGCCCAGAGCTGGTGGGCTCATTTACATGATCCCAGCTAAATTCTCCCTGGCTATGCAAATGTATGCAAACCACAATCCAGGAGAGGCAAAAATAGCAGGGCGCATTAGCATCCCCCACAGGAATATTATTTTATGCAAATGACGTGCTTGGGGCCTGCTGAGTGGGTGGAAACGGAGCCTTCCTAAGGCTCTTGTGAGCCCACTCTGCTGGCCTTTGCCCCCTGGGGGCCCAGGCCAGGCCCCTACTGGGAGGGGAGATCTCAGGGGTGCAGAAGAAGAAGGTGGGTGGGGCAGCTTGGCTGCCCAATGTCCAGGGGCCAGTGGGTCTGCAGGGTGGGAGGACCCCACCTCATTGCTCTCCCACCCAGTTCTGGCCTCCACCCTCTGACCATCTCATTGTCCTCTCTCTTCTGCTTTCTCCAAGTTCTCTTCTTCCTCTCTGCTTCTCTTCAAATCTTGTTTTCTCTTCTCAGCCTCCTCTGGGCCTTCTCTGCCTGACCTCCTGGTCCTTCTCCCCGGCCCTCCCCCCCCCCACCGAGGATTTCTGCTGTTGTCCCTTTTGGTGCCTGCCTCATTCCAGGTCGCCATCTTCAACTCTCTGTGCCCTGTCTCTGTGGCACCCTGTCCCCTTGTCCCTGCCTGTCTCTGCCGTCTCTCCTCCCCCGTCTGTCTGTCTGTCTGCTGTTTCGTCTGGAACACATGCCTTTCTATGCCCCTGTCTTTCTGTCTCTGCAGGACCCTCTCTCTACCTTTCTACCTTTCCTATTCTGTTCCTGCCCTTGACTCTGTGCTGTGCTACTTTCTGCAGTCTCTCTCACTTTCTCCGTAGGTCTTTTAGCACGCCACCCCATCACCCCACATCTCCCTCCTCCCTGCTTGCCTCTCCCCGCATCTTCTTCCTCAAGGGGTCCTGGGGACCACCTCAGGGTGCACAGCAGCACCCCCTTTGTCACATCTGGAGCAGGGGCTATTGATCCATGGGGGGAAAGGCAGAGGCCCCTCCACATCCCCTGATTCCAGAGCACCTGACCCCTGACGGCAGCCAACAGGAGGGAGGCTGTTCCTGCCAGGCTGTTGGTTTTGGAAAGGGGCTGTTCTGGTCACTGGAAGCCTCAGGGGGTCTGGTCATGAGGCCGGGGAGTGGTGGAGGGTGCAGGGATCAGACCTGATCCTCTCCACATAGGACCATGTCTGGGCACAGAAAGCTCCTGTATGTGATGTCTGCAAAGGGCTTCCTGTTGCTGAGCCTCAGTTTCAGCTCCACGTTGACCTTGTGCTGAAACTGGCCCACGACATTGGTGGTATTGAAACTGGCCATTGGCGTTATTGAAACTGGCCCGAGACATTGGCATTGCTGACAGGTGTTGCCCCTATTCAATACTGTCTAGGACGGGTATTCTAATCTTCACTCCCACATTTCTACTTCACCTCTCTGTGCCTCAGTCTCCTCATCTGGAACATGGGGAGATTATCTTCATCTCATGGGTGGTTGTCAGAACAGGATGATATAGTTACAAACTTGGCTCATAATAGGTGTTCCATGAACTACCTTCTGTTTTTCTTCCTTCTCAGACCAGCTATATGACGTGGGTGAGGCATGCTGGCCTCTTCCTGGGCCTCAGTGTTCTCATCTGGAATGAAATCAGCACAGAGTACCCTCTCAGGTCTCTTGGCCAAGCTGTATTGGGCTAGGGCTACTTGGCCAGTCGGTGGTGACTCCACAGTGCCACCAAGTGGCTGTTCAGGACACCACGGGGCAGGCTTGGGGTCTTGGGCTGGGGGCAGGGGTGTGCCTCACCTCTCTACCACTGCCAGAGTCCCCAGGCCCATGACATGCATGCAAGAAGGGCTGACAGGGGAAGAGATCTGCCTGAGGGCTCGCGGCCATGAGTGGAGGGGAAAGTCTGGTTCTGTATTGGCTCTAGCCCAGAGGTGCTGGGTGACCTTGGGGCAGCTCTTTCCCCTCTCTGAGCAAGCTTCACTTACCACATCAGAAGGGCTGGTCTATTTCACCTTGGTAGTTTTATTAGGTGCCTACTCTGCTATACCCAGGAGAACCAACACCAATCATGACATTGATAATAATCATTATGGTTTATCAGTCATGAAAGTTTATTCTAGGTTGGGTCTTGTGCTTTTTAGCATTTCAGCACCACTAGCTCACTTATTTAACATGAGGTTGAACTTTCTAAGCACTTCACAACACAGAAAGTCTAAGAGAGAATGAATGTTCTGGCATTAAATCCTTTCACTGCATGTTTATTGAGCACCTAGTATGTGCTGGGCTCTCTACTTGGTACCAGAGCCCCAAAGTGAATGGCACAGACCACAGTCCTGGGCTTCCAGGGCTATTTCAAGAGAGAAGTGAATGGAAAATGAGAAAACATTCTAAGAGATCTGAAGGAAATAAGGAAGGAACAGTGGGAAGGGAGAGAGAGGAGGGCAGGTAATCAGGGAGTGAGAGCCTGAAGGAGATCGTGTTTATGCTGAGATCCGAGAGAGGATTAAGAGCCTGCAAAGTATGGAAGCTGTAGGAACAGTATGTGCAAAGGGCCTGTGGTAAGAGGAAGCTTGTCCTATCAAGGAAAGAAAGGAAGCACATGGCAGTCCTGGAACCCAGAAGCCCTTCCACAGCCAAATGAAGTTTATTACCAGGGCTTCTCAGATTCTAAGAAAATGACCAGGGAACTTTAAAGAAAAACCGATCACATTACAGTCTTTGGAGGTGGGGCTAGCTCAGGTAATGATTTCAATCTGGGTGGTTCCAATGGGCAGACCCAGATCCCTCAGACTTTAAGGCTGAGTGGTGTGTCAGAGAGGAAGGTTTGTTTTGAGAATATTATTTATCAATAATTTTCCCCTTTGTGGGCCCAGCCCTATCGTGGGGTCACATGGACTCCAGGAAAGGTCTCTGTGTAGTGACCTGGCTTATCTTACAGACCCTGTGTGACGGTGGTACTAACGAGTATGGGCCTTCTAGGGTAATTTGTGCATTATAGTAAGCCTCACAGAGCCTTAAAAACTCTCCCAAAGGGTGACCCAAATAGGATAGGCTGAGGCAAGTCCCTCTGTACTATCTGTGCTCAGGATAGTCTCCCTGTGGTCAGTGCTGACCCACCCATGGGACTACCCAGCTAGAGAAACAGATAGAGGCCACACTTGGGCTGTGTCAGAGTATTCTGGGAAGGATTGGGAAGGTCTACTCTGGAGGCAGTCTGGGGAGTCCCTGGTTGTCACTCCTGATTGATGCTAGCTACATTTAGGCTGAGTACATTGTCCTCTTAGAGTACCCCCAAGAGGTAGGAAGGATCCAAGCCCACTCCATCGCTTGCTAGCTGGGGAAAACTATGGAGGCACTGACTCCCAGAGCTTTGTTTTCCCATTTGGAAAGTGGGTTCAATGATTGTATTGGTTTGTTAGGACTTCCATAACCAAGTGTCGCAGAGTGGGGGGCTTCAACACAGAACGTTCCTTTCTCTCAGTTCTGGAGGCCAGAAGTCTGAGATGAAGGTGTTGGCAGAGTTGGTTTCTTCTGAGGACCCACTTCTTGGCTCGTAGAAAGCAGTCTTTTTCTGGCTGCACCTGTACATCATTTTCCTTGTTATAGGTCTATGTCCTAATGTCCTCTTATTATAAGGACACAGGTCACACTAGATCAGGGCCCACTCTAACGACCTCATTTTATCTCAATTGCCTCTTTAAAGATCCTATCTCCAAATACAGTCACATTCTGAGCTAAATTTTGTGGGGATGTGAGTTTAGCCCTTAACAGTGATGGAGCATTCTCTTTGTAAGTGAGGTGGGGGCCTGTTGACATCTGCCCAGCCTCCATCCAGTTGGCCTTTTCTGCATAACAGACCAGACTAAAACTTAGTGCCATAAAAAACTGATTAATTCTTAGTCATTTACATTTAAAAAATGATTTTCAATGATTTAATTAAAGTGTGACTTTTGTTCATGGATCTGTGCATTAGGCAGGACTCAGCAGGGATAGTTCAACCCTGCTTCATGTGGCATCAGCTGGGATGGCTCCAAGGCTGGAAGCAGAACACTTCTGGAAGCTTGGTCACTCACATGCACAGTAGTTGCTGCCAGCTAGGGCAAAACACTTGTATGTGGCCTCCCCATGTGGTCTGGGCTTCCTCACAACATGGCAGCCAGGTTCCAAGAGTGACTCTTCCAGGAGGGTATGCCAAGAGGAAGCCATATTGCCTTCCAGGACCTTATCACAGAGCTCAAGCAGTATCCCTTCCTCTGTATTCATTTGTCCATGCAGTTGTGAAGACCTGCCCAATTCCAAGAGAAGGAGGATCCGTCTGCAACTTCTTATTTTACAAGCTTGGAAATAATTTGCCATAATTGCTGGTGGGGCAGATGAAGTTCAGAGCACAGGCCCACACAGCTCAGGAGGCCTGGCCTTCCCTGTGTCTCAGAGAGCTCCTTGGAATATGGCCCTTCCTAAAGAGGGACCACTGGTCTCCCTTCCCCAGAACCTACACAAAGGCATGTGGCTGGGCCCCAATCAGTCTGGCCTTTGGATTTGTTACCAGGAGGAAAATAAGAAAATAACAGAATTTCTTCTTCTTTCTTAGCTTCTCATTTGCATGTTGCCCAGTGGGGAGTTATCAGGGCTTCCTTGACCCTCCTGGGTTGCTTAATTCATCCAAACCCTCTTTCTTCTCCCTTCCCTTCTAATTCTCTCTTTTCTCTTTGCTTGTCTATTCCTCTCTTCCCTCTTAATTCTCTCTTTTCTCTTTGTCTACTCCTCTCTTCAGGTTTCTATCTGCTTTCCCCCTTGCTTGGTCTGTGTTCCTGTCTCTCACTTCTACCTCCTTGTAGCGTTTAGGTCCTGCTGAGACCCTGCAGGAGGGTTCTTTGTGTGCCCTGAGAGCTGTCACCCTTCTTGGAACTGTGTTGCTGGCAGCCCAGTGCCTGGGCTCATTGCTCGGGGGACAACTGCCTGCTGCAGCTTCCTGTCCACCACGCAGCATTCAAGAAGGAAGCAAGGAAGGATGTACCAGCTGTCTTATTGCTTTATTTCATTAAAAAATTTTTTTAATTAAGATGAAATTTACATTACAAAATATTAACCATTTTAAAGTGGTCTTTAGCACATTCACCATGTTATAGAACTACCTCTATCTAGTTCTAAAACATTCTTAACACTTTAGAATAAACCCCCATATCCAGTAAACAGTCACTCCCCCTTGACCCCCAACAGCCACTAATCTGCATTCTATGGACTTACCTATCTTGTGAATTTCAGAGAATTGGAATCATGCAATATGTGGCCTTTTGTGACTGGTTTCTTTCACTTAGCCTAATGCGCTCAAGATTCCACCATATTACAGCATATATCAGCACTCCATTCCTTTTCAGGGCTGAATGATATTCCATCACATAAACAGACTATGATTTGTTTATTCATTGGTCTGTTGATAGATATTTGGGTTATTTTTCCCTTTGGATATTAGAATAATTCTGCTATGCACATTGTGAATAGGATTTGCTTAAGTCCCTGTTTTCAGTTTTTCTGGGTATATACCTAGAAGTGGAATTACTGGATCATATGGTAATTCTATGTTTAACTTTTTGAGGAACTGCCAGATCACTTTGCTGCTTTGCTGTGCAGATCTTGATGATGTGTTTAAATGAATCATGTTGGCGTCTCAAACCTTCTTCCCACCATCACTGCCTTGCCCTTTTATATCTGAGGGCAGAATTTATATCTGTGGGTCATACACCAGTTATCCATCAGTAAGATACTAGAAGGACTGTGGAAGGAGAGACCAGTACAACAGTGGTCAAAGCTGGAAGTCCATTCATCCGTCCATTTATCTATTGATTCATTTATTCATCCATTAATCCATTCACTAATTCATTGAGAAAAGATTTACCAAGCACCCCACCCTGGGCCAGTCCCTGTACTAGGCACCAGGAAGTCATGGATAAGATAGAGTCTATATTTTCAAGAGGCTCACGGTGTGAGGGGTAGGGAAACAGATATGATACATTTCCCACAGAGGAGGATTTTTAGGATATTGGGGAAACATTGAGGAGGAACCAAGGGCCAGGCAACCCTTGAAAGATGATGCACTTGACATTGAAGGATGACTAGGAGTTCTTGAAGCAAAGGCAGGAAAGAACAGTCTAGAACTAAGGAATGGCAGGAAGTGATTTGAAGCATCTGTAGATATGGCAAGTCTTAGGTATGGCTGAGGTACAGAATAAATCTGGTGAAAATAAGATTGAAAACATTAGTGAGTTGTTATAAAATAAACAGTACCTCCAAAAACATGCTGAGAAGCCTGAGTTCTAACCTGTGGGTGGTGGGGAGCCATAAAAAGATTTATACATGAGTGATTAGAGGCAACAAATGTAAGCTTCACATTTATGTCTGTGACATAGAAGAAATGTATTAGCTTGTATCTGTCAGAATAAGCTGGGTTATGCTGTAGTAACAAACAACCCCCCCATCTGAAAGATTCCAAACTACACGTTTTGTTTATGACATGGTCACTGAGGGTTGGCTGCGGACTCTGCTACACATTTCCACTACCTGTAGTTTAGAACCTTGTCAGGTGGAACAGTCACATTCTGAAACTTTGATGGTCACTGTGGCAGAAGAAGGAGAAAGCAGAGGATCACAGTCCTGAAGCGTCCATGCACATATGACACTGAGGCCAGTGCCATGGTCATACCTATCTGTAAGTGGGCAAGATAGGACAATTATACCATGACTCCTGGGGGAGAACGGGCCCTATGAGGCGAGTAACTTGAATGACTGCCATGTATTTCCTTTCTAAGCTCCTTCCTTATTTATGGATACAGAATTTTTGCTTAGGGATGTTCACTGTCACACTGGTTGCAATAGCCAAAATTGAAGCCAACCAAAATATCCTACGTCCATCAATGGGGGATTAATTCGATGTTGCTAGAGGCACACTTTGAAATATTACACAGCTATTTAGATAAAACGAGGCTGATTTTTTTAATTAGTTAAAATGTCCCAAATATATTGTTGAATTAAAGAAAAAGTCACTCCAAGGTGCAGACCATTGTACCTGGTTTGATCGAATTCTTTTCAGAAATACAAATGTGTGTGTATGAGATTTGATACAAAAACAGTTTCAGGATAGATGATGCAACATTATGTATGCCTGTGTGTAGGGTCTGGGGCAGAGTGTGCTGTTCTGTTCACCTTTATATTTTCAGAGCCTAGCACACAGTAGGTCCTCAGTATTGTCCAGCACACGGTAGGTGTTCAATAAGTATTCATCAGACGGATGGATTAATATTTCCAGGGAGAAAGAACTTAACCTTCTAATTTTAAGAACTTCTATTCACATATAGTTTGTTTTAATTATATGTAAATATAAAACACGGATATTTTTCCTTTTAGAAAGAAGGCACAGTAATTCTATTTTTTGATTACCCATTACTCACTTTGTGAGGGAGACCAAGATTTGGGCATCACATTTCTCTAAACATGCACAAAGAGCAGTAAATAACCGTAGCTTTGAAAAATCAGGGGGAAAACTGCCATGTCAGTCCTAAAAAAAAAAAAAAAAGAAAAAAAATTCCCCCAAAACAAACGAGGGTGTTCCTGCCTCGCGTTCCGTGTGTCATGGAGACATCAGTCTTGCCCGGCGCTCTCCACGGCCGCCTTCGCTCGCCTCCCGGAACGAGCCTGCCAGGGCAGATGGATCACTCCAGAGGTCCCCGCCTCCCACCCTGCACGGCATCGGGGCCTCGGTTAGTGGGGTGTGTTCCACGTTCCAGCGACAGAACGGCGCTGAGCATCTGCGCGACTCCGCCACGATCTGCAGGCCGCGTGTGCGGAAGAACGATACACTTCTAAAATTTTTAAGTTTTAATAGTCTACGTGCTGATTTCTTGCCTGACAACACCCCACCCCCTAATTCCCCAGCACTGGGGCCTCGCTTCCCTGTGAGAATGATGTTTGTGTCTGGGAAACAGCTCAGCTTCATTGAATCATGGGGAATGGGTGTAACTTGGGAGGGGGGATCGTGAGGCAGGGTCTCTGGGGTGGGGTTGGGGGGAGGGTTGTTGGAAGTTGGGTACTGATGGCCAGTGGCACCCTGACTTCTATCCTGGCATAGGGAGAAAGACCTCAGACCCCACAGAGACCTATCATTGGGTCCAGAGGCCTGGGGTCTATTCCTGACTCTGCCCTGGTCCAGCAGTGCAGGCCTTGGGCAAATGACCACCTCTCTGGCCTCAGATTTTGTTTTGTTTTTTGAAACAGTCTCACAGCAACCTCAGACTCTCCTGGGCTCCAGCGATCCTCTTGGCACCTACCTAGTTTTTTTGTTTTTGTTTTTAGTAGGGATCGGGTCTCACACTTGCTCAGGCTGCTCTGGAACTCCTGAGCACAGGTGCTCCACTGGCCTTGGCCTCCCGGAGTGTTGGGATTACAGGCCTGAGCCATTACGCCCAGCCTGGCCTCATTTTTCTCACCTGAAAAATGGGCAGAACGATATAATAATAGCAGCTGTTAAGAGCATTTAACAATATAAAGATCATAAAGAGCACTGAAATGTGTTTGCTGTGAATGTCTCCTTCATTGTAAAGTCATCCTCAGATAGACTGGCCACACACAGGTGCAAGAGTGATTTTTAGGCATGAAAACAAGTAGCTGAGCCTAGAAGGCTTATATTCGGAAAACCGAACAGCTGGCTCTGCAGGGTCTAATGGATGAACTTCTGGAAATAAAAATAATACTGGGCAAATGACCCCTAACGTCCTTTCTGGAACTTAAATTTAGGTAGAAATAGAGAAAGAAAATAAACTTTTATTAAGGGCATATGAGCCAGGTACAGTGGGGCTTGTGTATGTATCAGAGGTCTGCAAACCACATCAGCCATCTGTTTTTATAAGACCTGTAAGGTAAAAGTAATTTTCATATTTCTTGGTCATTAAAAAAAAATCAAAAGATGACTAATATTCTGTGATATATAAAAATTATATAAAATTCTAATTTCACTGCCCATAAGTACATTTTTATGAGAACACAGCCACATCGATTCTTTTATATTTTACCTAAAGCTGCTTTTGTCATGTTACAAGGGAAAAGTGGAGAAATTGCAACAGGGACTATCTGGCCCCCAAAGCTGAAAATATTTACTAGCTGGCCCTTTACTGAAGAATTTGATGGCCTCTGGTATCTATGACTGCCCTGAAAGATCAGTGTAACCTAGTGAAGCATGTTATTGTTATTAACCCATTTTATAGCCAAAATAAACTGAGGCTTTGTGAAGTTAAATTATGTAGCTGGCTCCAGGATCATGTGTGTGTGTGTAGGGTGGTGATTCTGGATGAAAATTATTACTTCCATTTTGCAGATGAGGAGACTGAGGGATGCAGAGGATAAAGTGCTTTGCTCAAGATGATCCAGCAAATGTGGGCATTAGACTCCCATTTTTGGGACTGGGCCGTTTCTCTTTGCAGCTGCCCCTCTGCTATGCTATTTAGAGGTGGGTATTCTAGAGAATTGGAAGGGGTGTCTCTGATGGTTGGCTTACCCCAAATTCTTGTGCACACTGGGAAGTCAAGCATGGCTCCAATAGATTAGAGCAGACGTCCTCAAACTGCGGCCCGCAGGCCACATGAAGTGGTGTGAATTGTATTTGTTCCCGTTTTGTTTTTTACTTCAAAATAAGATATGTGCAGTGTGCATAGGAATGTGTTCATTTTCTTTTTTTTTAAACTATAGTCCGGCCCTCCAACGGTCTGAGGGACAGTGAATAAAAAGTTTGAGGACGCCTGGATTAGAGGGTGGTGAGGGGGTCCTGGGCCAGGCATTGACTCTGGGAATGGGAGTAAAGACAAGCAGAGGAGGGAGAAAGTGAGAAATCAGGACACTCGTGTCTGCTTTGCTTCCCGGCTTCCTCCATGGACACACCACATAGTTCCAATGATGGAAGCCACAGGGATGCAGAGCTCTCATGTCCTTGTCACAATTTGGGAAATTCCCGGTCACTTGTGTCATAAGTAACAATTTCCAAACACAGACTCTAAAATGACAACCCCCACCCCCAAGCTCCAGGGGGTCTGCACAATATTTTGCCTTAAAACAATTTTCATTCAAACCTAATTGCCCATGGAAAGGGCATTGACATGGGGCACCCACACATCGAAACACAGACTGTGCCCAAACAGAAGTTTGAAGTGACATGGATAATCCATTAGAGACGATGGAAGCAAGTTTCAAAACTGCATTCCGGGGTAATCATGTGATTGTAGCAAACTGATATTTACATAGGTGCAGTAG
Source organism: Loris lydekkerianus (assembly GCA_963574355.1). Taxonomy (NCBI): domain Eukaryota; kingdom Metazoa; phylum Chordata; class Mammalia; order Primates; family Lorisidae; genus Loris; species Loris lydekkerianus. The sequence continues at coordinate 9,938 of CAUYPK010035494.1, read as the reverse complement.
AGGCCCTGGGGTTGGGCAGTCCTGAGTTTAGACTCTGCCTGTGAACCATTGACCTTTAACTCTTTATCCTCTGTAGATCTGTGACCTGTAAAATGAAGATATTGAGAGTTCTTCCTCTCGGGGTTGGCATAGTGCTGCTATTACATCAGAGAAAGAGATCTACTAGTTTAAATCAATGCAGGCATTTGTAGGTAGGATAATTGTGGCTCAGAGAGGGGATATGACTTGCCTGTCTAAGGTCAGCAAGTAAGCAGGTGGGAACTAAGTAAGAGTGGGAACTAAGACCCGGGGCTGAGCTGGAGACTTTTCTACCAGATTTTATTTTGCCCTAAAAACCACCTGCAGGAGCTGAGCTGGTTCATGCCTCACCTCTCACTACACAGGCCGGGCACATGTTTCCCAGGTGATGATGGTGACTGTTACTCAGTAAGCACTAGCACGTGGGTGGGTGGGAAGGCAGTGGAGTGGGTGAGGAGTTAGAAAGCAGCAGAGGAACAGGAAGTAGTAGGAATGGCAGCAGAGGAATAGCAGTAGTCAGGAATCCAGGAGAGGCCTCTGGCTTGTCCCTGCTTTCCCATTCAGTGGCCTGAGCTGGATTCCTGCTCTTGTGTCCCTCACTTTGTCCTATGCCCACACACAGGAGGTGCTCAGCAAATATCCTGTCGGCTGAAGAAACCTCACCAAGGAGACCTTTTCAGCCGCAGAGTCCAGGGCAAAAGTGGAGCCCCGAGGAGGTGAGCATGGAGTCCAGATTCTCACAGCTGGACTTGGAGCCCCAGGAGGTGAGTGTGGGGTCTGGAGTCTCACAGCTGGACTTGGACCTGTCTGACCCCAGAGAACACCCCAGTTCCTGAGGTTGGGGCAGTACAGTCACCGGGCCTGGGTAGCTGCTGGAGCCCTCCTCTCAGCAGGGAAGAACTTAACAGGTAGTAATAAGAGCTGGGGTAGGCACTTTTTTTGACACAGAACACAGAGAATAGAATCTAATTCCTTCCTCTTTATGTTGGTTTGGGAGAGCTATGCTATGGAGAGAATAATTTGCTTTGCAAAACCAAATCCCCGAGTCCCTTGGCTCTGGAGCCTGCACTGACATGCTAATATGAGAAGCCCGAGAGACGGCCTTCTGGGGCTCTGTGCTTGGAGCGTTTGTGGAGGAGCTTCTGTGTTGTTCTCTCTCCACCCCCTATCCCCCATACACACGTGAGCAGAGAGGCACGCATAGGGTGGGGGCCAGAAGAGTCCTGAGAACCTGCTGGGACATGATATGCCAGTGGGGGACCCAGGCATGGTAGGCAAACGGTTGCCTTTCAAAGGTAGGAATGGTCTTCTATGGGGAGAAACAACACTGTGGCATGGGGGAAGTATTTCAAAGTTAATCTCCCTCTCTCCTTCCCTCACATCCACCTATCTCCTCATCCACCTCTCCACTGTCCTTCTCATGCAGCTATCCATATTCTCACCCATCCATCCATCCGCCCGTCCATCCGTCCGTCTGTCCGTCCATCCATCCATCCATCCGTCCATTTACTTGTATTTCTAACTACTCACCCATTCCACTGCCTTCCCACCCACCCACCCTTTCATCCACCCACCCAATCACACACTCACCCTTTCACACATGTGTCCATCCACCCCCCCACCGATCCCCCTCCATCCTCTATTCACTCATCTACTCACCCATGTATCCACTTATCTACCCACCTACCATCCATTCATCCATCTATCCCCTCATCACCCCTCTATCTTCCCTTCTACTCACCCACATCCCCACCCCACTGTCTGCCTCGCATACACCAGTGGTTTGCCAGATGACCTGTGGCCTGGCTCTTCACCTTTTATAGAGGAGGAAACCATCATTCCTAATGGGATGGCAGAAAACTTAGATTCTGAGGCCAGAAGGAGCCAGGTTCAAATTCTGACTCTACTGTAGGCTGACTATATGACCTTGGGCAAGTGAACGTTGCCTCTGACCTTGTTTTCCTCTCTATAAACTTAAACTAAGGGGGCCAAATGCCTCAGGCGCAGGGTGAGGAGGAAATGAGATGCAGCCTGTAAGTGCTTAGCTGGAGTCCAGCCTGGGGAGTGGGGCCCTATGTGTCCTCTCTCATCATTTGCTGAGAACTTTCTGGGGTTCACAATTATTCCCTGGAGACTGACTCCCCTCACCCTATAGACAAGGAGGCTGAATCTTTGAGAGGCTATGGGGAGGAGCAGAGTCTGGGACCCCAAAATAGGGTGGCAGGATTCCCAATCTCTGCTTGCATTCTACCACTTGAATGCTGTCCCTTGCTCTTCCACAAGCACACTTGGTAGCCTCAGGCCAAGTTCCTGAACCTCAGTTTCCTCACATGTACTATGAGGGGTGGGCTGACCTCCAAGGCTGCTCTCTGCTTACAGTGTGGAGAGCTTCCTCTCAGCACATGCCTGTGTAGCCTCAGATGGCTCTCAACCCATGCCTTGGAGGGCTACGGATGTCTGAGGCTTGACCCTGTACCCTCGACCCCCACCATGGCACCCTGGCTGACAAGAGGTTGCAGAGGCAGTTCTTCCTGACCCAGTCTCCATCGCTGTCCCTCCTGACCTGAACATCCACAGGGAAATTCCTTAACTTCTTTGAACCTCAATTTCCTAGTCTATGAAATGGGAACACAGGCCTTCCCCTAGTTACAAATATCTGACTTATGAACAAAGGCTATTTATTACAGTAAGTTCCTGAGTTACAAACATCCCCCTGGCGTACAACTCACACTTACAAACAGAGGCTGTTATAGGTAATAAGTAAATGTACTTATTCCAACTTACAAACAAATCGGACATTAAGAACAAGCCTATTTCATTTGTGACTGGGGAACTGCCTGTGAGAAAAGCCCTCATCGCATTTGTGCCCATGGGATCCAATGAGGTGATGCTTGTAATGTGATGAGGAAGGGCACTGCTGGCAGAAGATGGGGAGTGAGTGGAACCCAGGGGCACCGTCCCCTCTGAGAGATCTGATCCTACAGGAACTGGGCAGGTGTATACTGAGCCCCTGCACTGTGCCTGGCCCAGGGCCTGGCATTGAGGATACAGAGGCAGCAGAGATGGACAAGGGGCTCACATTCTCCTTGGAGGAAATGAAATAGCCACATCTACAAACGCATGAACAAATGCCTTTCAGAGGCAGGAATAAATCTGGCAAAGAATTTAAAGCAAAGGAGGGGTTAGCACACCTGAACGGGGGACAGCGTCAGAAAGTGACAGGGGAAAGCCTCCAGGAGAAGATACTGTTTGAGCTGAAAACTCACCAAGGTATATAGGGCAGAGTCCCAGGCAGAGGGACCAGCAAGTGCAAAGGCCCCGTGGTGGGCTCAGTCTGCTGGGGAAATGGAACCCTCCTTGGGGGTCATCTTCACATGGCACCTGCCGTATCATGTTCAATTCCGTAGCTAATTACTTGTGGTGTCTTTCCTGCTAGCTGGGAGAGCGGAAGCCTGCTGCCGTTTACTTCTAATTCTTCCTCATTTTAATGACCTGCATTTCAAAATTATGTCCCCACATCCCCAGGCTTCTGGGTACCAGGTATATTTCTCCAAATCCCAATAAATAAATACAGTAAATCCATGCTCTTTCAGGGATTTTTATGGGCCAGTCTGCCGGGGAAATGGGCTGGTTGCCTCAGAGGGCTGAGCTGAGGGAGCCAGCAAGGTAATTAGCTACTGAGTTATGGGGGCCACTTGAAGTCTAATTATTAAGAGATGTGAGGCACTCGCCTCATTTGGGTCCATATTTACATGGCGCTTGGTAAGCTCCTTCCATAGTCATCTCAGTGGGGGTGCAGATGGGAGGGCGGCAGGTGGGTCTCAGAGAGGAGGGACCTGACCAGAGGGACACATGGTGCATGCCCAGAGTGGATGCTGGGCCCGGCTGCTGCTGCCTCCGTGGGGAGCCATCTCAGTCCTGCAGCATGCTCAGGTGCATTGCTTTCATTTCGTTTCTCTGGTTTGTTCACACGTTTCTTGCTCCTGTGAGTTGCACTTATTCATTCATTCATTCATTCATTCATTCAATAAAGAGATCAGGGTTTGATATAAAGGTTCAAGACATGCCAGAGACTCTCTCATTAACTATATGCTTGAAAAACAGCTGGCACAATATGTTTGTTGAAAGGACTCAACAATGTGCTGTCTCAGTGCCATAAGATCTTGCCCTGCACAGGTTCACAGGTTTAAATCGTGTGTATGTGTGCGTGACACACTCAAATGGAAAGTCCTCCATGCACCAGGCAGGTGGTAGGTGCTCAGGGAACAAAATGTTCCAGACAGGTCATTGTCCTCTGTGGTCCGGATGGCTGCAATAGCTTCCTCCTTGGTCACTCCCAGTTCTCTCTCCTCCCGAGTTCTGTCCCCACATGGCAGCCCAGTGTGAGCTGCTGGACAGTGAAACAGAACATGTACCCCTTTGCCCCAACCTTCCAGCAGTCACTCCTGGGGGAGAAGCCAGAGACCTAGAATGATCTGCAGAGTGTTGACCTCCTGCCACTCATCCTCATTGATGTGTTCCAGCCACTGAGGTTTCCCAGTGGCTCCTCCCACACTCTGGACTTCTCCCACTTCTGGGCTTTTACACTCACTGTGTCCTCTGCCAGGCAAACTGTGTTCCCAGCTAATGCCTCCCCCATTTTCTCCTCCCTGTCAACCAGTCCTCGGCTTGACTTTAAGCTTTCTATTTCTTCTCTATTTTTCTTGTTAGTCCATATCACTGCCAAATACATATGTATTTGTTCTTTGATTACTTTCTGTTGCTTCCTCTGCCCTCTTGCCTCCACTAGAATTCCAGTTCCACAGGACAGATGTTCTGTCTCTTTATTTCACTGCTGTGATTCTCAGTACCTGGAGAAGTGAATAGGATAGGATAAGTGCTCAATAAGTGATTGTTGGAATGAATGCATGAGTGTACCTTGTATTCCACAACAGCTAGTGCAATAGCTGGCTGGCACACAGTGGGGACTAAATAGTTGTTCAACTAAATATGGAGACAAGTGAACAGACCATGTGCTCAAATGGGATAAATATTATATGCATGCATGGTTAAGGTGCCATAGCAGGGTGGGGTGCCTATTGGGGGTTAAAGGGTGGAGGATCTTCCAAGGGCATTTTCCAAAGGGCTAATGATACTTGGTCTGACCCAGGAAGGATAAGCAATAGTTTGACAGATGGTTCGCATGGGGAAGGGTCCTGCCGAGAGAAACCTCCCATCATTAGGAAGACTTGATCAGCTTGATGTCAAAATAGTGAGGAGAGTAAGGGGCTAAGGGCCAAGGACAGAGACCTAATTGTGCAGGACTTTAAATGTCACACGAGGAGTTAGGATTGAATCTGAGGCTCTCTGGGAGACCTGAGATAGACGTACACAGGGGGATGACAGAGGCATATCGGGCTTAGAGCAATCTCTTTGGTGTTGGTGGAGATAGTACTGTGGGTGTAAGACTAGCTAATGGTCCAGGAAGGGGACAGAGAGGGCTGATCCGAGTTGGGGACACTGGGGACCACTGAAGAGATAGGTCTGCCAAAGGGGCACAGATGAGACACCTGGATGACTGTAGAGGTCACACATGGACAGACTAAAATGTCACCCTTTCCACACCCGGAAGACACAGCACCGAAACATCTTACTGCCTGGGACCCACCTGGCTCTAAACTCAATTAGCCAGATTTCAAAAATATTGTAATTGCAGCCCTGGTCTTTCTCCCCTCCTTTCTTTTCTCTTAAAATTTTTATTATATATGTTTTTTTGACAGTCAAAGACTCTTGGATACTTGATGTGCTGTATATTAAGCAGAGTGGCAGCTGTGATATTGCCAAGTGAAACAAAATACAAAATTTACAGCAGTAAATTCTTCTCTCTTCAGGGTGGTTAATTATCTTAATTACTTTTATTATCTTTTATCTTTTAAGATCCTAAATTGCTTATTTCTGCCTCTCCTGCCAAAGGCAACCACATATCTTTTATTGGTGCATGCTGAGTAAAGACAGTCATATGTACATCTTTCTGGTGAAATTTAAAGGAAATTTGATTTACACTCAACTTTGCCTTGTGATTTTAATTGTACTAACTCGTGAAAACAAAGTTACATGAAATATCGACTGGCTGCTGGAAACACACACAGACACACACACCCTCTAACTCTGACGAATGCTTTTCTTTTCTTTTTTCATACCTCTTCCCTGCATTCTTTGTGCAATGTGGGGAAAACCATTTCTCTTGAGCAAATCTTAACCCGAGAGAGAAGAATTACAGGCCTTGCAAACTGTCACACTTTCCCCAGGAAACGAGGAAAGGTGATTTGGTTTGAAATAAATCCATTCACGGTTAACATTTTAAAGCAAAGGGAAAGGGAGGGAAAAATCACCCAGCACCTAGACCTGGGGATATTTTAAACTGGGGGATTTGGCAACAGCTCAAGCAAGGGAGGATGAATAATGCGGTAGCTGAGTTGGGAGCCGCAGGGGTGCCGAGGGGCCCAGGGGCCCAGTGCCTAGTGAGCAACTTCATTAGGGGATGTCGGCGATCTGGTTAAGAGTTCAGGTTTGGAATAAATGGCTCAAGGTTGGCAGAGGCCAGAAGTCCAGGCCAAATGCATCCTGGAATTTGGAATTCTTGTCTGAGGTTAGAGCATTGCTCCAGGAGGTCATCCTGTAGAGCCTTGATTGGGAGCCATAACTTGGGACTCAGGTGGGCTTGAGTTTAAACCCTCCCTCTGCCAAGTTTGGAGTACATGACTAGGGCACACCCACTAATCTCTCCATGCCTCAACTTCCTTATCTCATCAATGGGGGTGGTAGTAATGGGACGACTTCTCTCTTGGGGTTGTAGTGAGGATTGAATAAGTTGATGATGATGGTGTGTGTGTGTGTGTGTGTGTGTGTGTGTGAGAGAGAGAGAGAGAGAGAGAGCGAGCGAGCGAGCGCTCTGCTGTCCCCTCAATATGATGGGAAACTAAAGCTCCAACAGGTCAAGACACCTGCTTAAGGTCACACAGGTTCATGCAGGGAGAAGATCACATCATTCCACTGTCCCGTTTGATTCTACCTGGGGTTCATGGTTCTACAAACTCAGCTGGGGTGGGGGAGGGGGCTTCAAGACCACCAGGGGAAAGGTGTGAGAGAGAGACCCAGATGGGAGAGGGTGAGATGACGGTGGAGAATGGGCTCTCTAACGGGTGAGAATAAATATCTGTAGTTTCCTTTGCTGAAAGCCCTCTGGTGAGGTGAGGTGAGTTGTCACTCAGGAGGGACAGGTACCTCTTTCTTGTCTCTGTTCAAAGATAGCAATGCCATGTATAAGGGCACCAGTGACGGGTTCTTTGAGCTTTATCCAGGCCTGGAAGGATTGGGAACCCATGTCCTGGAGGCAACACCCACTCGCTAGCCTGGACTTGTTGAGGGACCTCCCTGTGCCTGTCCCTCAGCCGCTCTGCTTGTCCCACGCTTCCCTTTTACTGTTTGCGGTTCTTGGTGAGCTGCCTGGGGACCTCCCCAGTTTCAGCACTGGAAGGCCCAGTGTGTAACCAGGCCTGTTGGCCACCTGTATCTTGGGCTTTTTCTCCTTGACGGTTCTCTTGCCCTTTTTCTGTCTCTGTGGCACTTGTCTGTGACTCTCTGTCTCCTCCCACACTTTCTCTTCCTTTCTCTCATGGGCCCTGATCCCCTGTCTCTGTCCCCACTCTTTGGAGGGACAGCCAGGTTAAGAGACAGGGCTCAGAGGGGTGGGGGCTGTCTGGGAGGGAGAAGGGCCTTGTGGGTGGGGAAGGGGCTGTGTTGTCCAACCTCATGGAAATATCCTTTAAATGCTCCTGGGGTTCTGCATGTAGCCTCCTTTTCCGTACATTCTGTGTCCATGCAGAGCCCATGGAAAAGTGAGAGAGAGGTGTGTGTGTGTGTGTGCAGGCTCTCAGAGAGGGTCTGCAGAGGCCTTTCCTGGGGTCAGGGGGGCCCTTCTGCAGAGGATGTCCAGAGCTGTGGACCTCTCTGGGTCTGTGGCCTTTGGGGAAGCTGGGGGAAGCAGACATGAAGGCACAAGGAGGCAGAATTCAGGGGCAAAGGGGTCAGGATTGCCACTGCCTCTGAGGGTCCTTTTGGGTAACCACTTACCCAGTGGGGCCAGCGAACACATGGCATTAAATGTCAAATTTAATTTAATTTAATTTTAATGATTTAACATTAAAACCTGATACTCTATTCAGTCATTGAGAAATTTCTAATTATGTTAATTGGCCACATAGACCTACATTTCCAACCATCGTGTCTGACTTGAGAGGCGCTGTGGGTACACACCAGATTTCGAAGATTCAGCACCAAGAATGAGGCAACACTCTGGTGAGACATTTCCGACATCAGTTGCATGCTGGAATGATAATATTTCTGTCTCTGTTCAACAGAGAACAGACAAGTGCCACAGAGACAGATATGTGGGGTTCAATAAAAGATATTATTAAAATTAATCTCAGGGCTTCATTTTGTATTTTAAAATGTGGCATCTGGAAAATGAAAAATGGCCCATGTGAGTCACATTCTGTTCCTCCTGGACAGGGCTGCTCTGCGACTTGAGGACTATCTCTGTCACCAAGGAAGTATTTGGCCAGCTCCATTACACTGAGGCATGAAGCCACCTTGTATGTGGTTATTTTTTCTCTTGACTGTTCCCTTTCTGTAGAATAAAAAGAAAATGTTCTACTCGACTGAAATGAGCAATTTTTATTTTTATTTATTTATTTATTTATTTATTTATTTATTTATTTATTTATTTTATTGTTGGGGATTCATTGAGGGTACAATAAGCCAGGTTACACTGATTGCAATTGTTAGGTAAAGTCCCTCTGGCAATCATGTCTTGCCCCCAGAAAGTGTGGCACACACCAAGGCCCCACCACCCTTCCTCCGTCCCTCTTTCTGCTTTCCCTCCCCCTCCATAACCTTAATTGTCATTGATTGTCCTCATATCAAAATTGAGTACATAGGATTCATGCTTCTCCATTCTTGGGATGCTTTACTGAGAATAATGTCTTCCACTTCCATCCAGGTTAATACGAAGGCTGTAAAGTCTCCATTTTTTTAATGGCTGAATAGTATTCCATGGTGCACATATACCACAGCTTGTTAATCCATTCCTGGGTTGGTGGGCATTTAGGCTGTGTCCACATTTTGGCAATTGTAAATTGAGTTGCAATAAACAGTCTAGTACAAGTGTCCTTATGATAAAAGGATTTTTTTCCTTCTGGGTAGATGCCCAGTAATGGGATTGCAGGATCAAATGGGAGGTCTATCTTGAGTGCTTTGAGGTTTCTCCATACTTCCTTCTGGAAAGGTTGTACTAGTTTGCAGTCCCACCAGCAGTATAAAAGTGTTCCCTTCTCTCCACATCCACGGCAGCATCTGCAATTTTGAGATTTTGTGATGTGGGCCATTCTTACTGGGGTTAGATGGTATCTCAGGGTTGTTTTGATTTGCATTTCTCTAATATACAGAGACGATGAACACTTTTTCATATGTTTGTTACCCATTTGTCTGTCATCTTTAGAGAAGGTTCTATTCATGTCACTTGCCCATTGATATATGGGATTGTTGGCTTTTTTCATGTGGATTAATTTGAGTTCTCTATAGATCCTAGTTATCAAGCTTTTGTCTGATTCAAAATATGCAAATATCCTTTCCCATTATATAGGTTGTCTCTTTGCTTTGGTTGTCTCCTTAGCTGTACAGAAGCTTTTCAGTTTAATCAAGTCCCATTTGTTTATTTTTGTTGTTGTTTCAATTGCCATGGCAGTCTTCTTCATGAAGTCTTTCCCCAGGCCAATATCTTCCAGTGTTTTTTCTATGCTTTCTTTGAGGATTTTTATTGTTTCATGCCTTAAATTTAAGTCCTTTATCCATCTTGAATCAATTTTTGTGAGTGGGGAAAG